>OY804259.1:45292408-45560976 GCA_963680825.1 Meiosimyza decipiens
GTTAAGTGCTCAGTTAACGAAACGTTAACTTAAAGCACATCCACTCCTTATATTTTATAGAAAAAAATAAAAGTTAATCATTCATTTCGGAAACAACCGAAGTTCACGTTTTTCCAAATGCTGTTTTACACAGATTGGGTATGTTCTGGGGAAGATTTATATTCAGTACAAAATGTACATCAAAAATATAATGCACGATTTTGTGTAAATATTTAGAAGTGGGGCTCCAGCTCTAATCGGGTCCAAAAATTTGTTTAACCATAATAAAAGTTAATTATAGGTGGGGAAGAGATTTTTTATATTTATATTTAATACCTAGAAGTAAGGGTAAGTGGGCGGCCTTCGGCTGCGGCTTAGGGATTGCATCCTATGTCTATATCCAACACATGACTTCGCTAGGCATAGTGCTTTCGCATTGAAATTTCAGATGCTCATCAAAATTACCTGTAGGAGAAAAGATAAAAAAATTATTTCAATAAATGTTTTTTTTTAATGTCCTCCCCATCATGAACTTACAATTTTTAGGTACAAGAACGTACCTAAGATGGTTAGAAAATATTTTGGAGCCGGTAAGAGCTGGAGCTCCACTTCTAAATATTTACCCCAAATTGAAAACTTTAATATGACCTTAATGATGTTAAAATGGAAGAGGAATGTACATTTATTAGTCAATTAATTAGAAGAAACAAAATGTGAAACGAAATTGGATACATGACGATTAAACTGATACGTTATTGAAACATGAGTTAAAGCATAAGTGCCGGTTCAACAAAATAATTGAAAGAAATGTTCCCTACTACAGAATTTCCTTAACAATATCCAAATTTTTTCAGATTCAACATTCAACAAAATAAATCAAAAAATCTGACAAACTTTTTATAATTGGCATATTTTGAAGTTTTTACAGATTGCTATTTAATTTCATTCGTGTGACTTGTGTTGTCTTTAAAATTAATGATTCAAATAAATAAAAGATCGCAGTTCCATTGAATTCCGATTTTTCACTTCGAAAACGAACGCAAAACGTTGGAAATGGAATTATTTAAGCGTATTCAGTCGATGAGTGCAGTTAGCATAAGCTCAGATTTATTTCTACTAAGACTTTTTTCAACAAATACTATGTATGCAGCAAACATTTAAAAACATTTTTTTTCAAGGATATAACATGTACAGACTACTTTTAGGTAAAACAAAACTTACAACCTGTACTCAATAACAGTTCACTCTACCGGATTCACCATTTGACACACTGTGATTAAATATATATATTAAACAGTATCCAAATACAACATTCTAGTATTTGACTTTATTTCATTGTTGTTCTTTTATTATATTTGAAACATTCCAGAATATTTCTCGTATTCTTTACAAAGCATAAATAATATTATAAGTTACTAACTATTATTCTTTTACCAGAAATTATTAAGAAACATCTTTAAAACACTTATTAACACACTTTTACTAATTATTCGTTTTGCCGCACACCAGAGCAAGGAAGCCGGGATTCGTACCCTGGTAGCCCTTGATGATCAGGGAGGTGAGTTCACTTTAAACACAATATAAACTATCACAATAAATATTTTTTATCAATTATTCCTATATAAACACAACAAGCATAAAATATACAGCATACAAACAGAGCACATGTACTTATTCAGCCCTCGAAGACATCGAAGAGATTTAACACATAATTCCAATTACATGTGTCCTTAGGGTCACGAACGTGAAATAAGTACACGCATAAAAATCCGCTTAAATGTTTCGATTTTGCAATAGTACACGGTGGGAAATAATCGAGTTTGAACAAAAGCTCGAGTTACAACAAAAACTTGGATCGGAGATTATTGGGGATATAATTTAGAGACATTCCAAAATAATAGAAATACCCTGAGAGATAGCACTAAAACAGAAATTTCAACTCCATAGGTGATCGGAGTCCTAACAACGACTCATATTTTGGTCTGAAAATTGAAGCTTTTAGGCAATTTTAAAAGTTTTAGTTCTCAAAGCCCTCAAATCCTAATTTAATGGTATGGAAATCACTAGTTTACAAAAAAAAATCTTTTTTTTGTGTACCTTCGATGAAAAGTATTTTTTATTTTTTACCGTTGAACTCGAAAATGAAAACTAAATCTTTTTATGGTACAGTTCGTGAGATATTGTGTTTTTTTTCGAAATGTTTTTACTTTAAAATTCCTATTTTGAGCTAGAAATGTCTTTGTTCTAGGCACTAAATCAAAGGTATAAAATGACATAAAAGCGTATATGATTGGATCTTCATTAAATAGGTGGTTCAAAGATATCGATGAAAATAAGCCAGATTTTTAAAAAAAAATAGTTTCACAGTGCAATCTGTGGACACGAAAAAATAGAAATCGATGAAAAACTTTCAATTTTATTTCATGTACGTAAAGTTATTGCGAAAAAAATAAGACTGACAGAAGAAAAACGACTGCCAATGACAAAGTTGGGATCGATTGAATGAATAATTATCAGTCCCACAATTTCCTAATACATTTTTTCGGCGATTTGTTGAGTTTAAGCGCTTGCAACTCTCCTTGTTCTTTGGTGCTTTCGTATTGTTAGAATAAGTTTGTTTAAAATCTCCGATAGCTCAGAAAATAAAAACGCACCGGCTATGTGGAAAAGCAACTAGGTCCAAAACCCCAAATTTTTAATTTTGTGGTCACAGAAGGATTTGTAAAATTTAGTTTCTTAAAAAATCATCTTCATTAATATCTTTTCAACCACTTGACCAAATTAAAATTCAATCAAATGAGTTTGTTTTTCATTTTACTACCTTTCATTTGGTACCAAGAACAACGAAATTTACCAGTGAAAAGAGGTCGGTTCATTTTCGAACTCAGCGAGAAAAAGCAAATAAAAAGCAACCTCTTATCAATAGTACATTTTTAGTGCAAGGTAGTCTTCGCTATTATATTTCAAAAAAAAATTGTAGCTAAGTATTTAAAATAAAATAAAATTAAAGCGAACTTTTTTTTTTAAATTATGGGAAGCATTTCGACTTGCGTTTAAGTCGTCATCAACCAATCGATTTCATAAGACTTCATTACAAATCTCTCTTGTACAGGCTTGACCTCGCCTTTTTCAATTCTGGCAAGAACTTAACGCCTGTTTCGATATCAGTCAGCAACAATTTCTTTAAATGGAAGCATTCTAGGTTTAATTGTGTAGTTTAGTCATTTTCGTAATACATTCATTCATTTATCGCTTGTGAAGTCGAAATGCATCCCAGAACTTTTAAAAAAAAGTACTTGAAGTCTTTCAGTTTTCATGATCGGATCAATGTTGTTTTTGCTTTTTGTATAATACTTTATAACGTTAGCCCTCAAAGTGTATTAAAAAATGTATATTTACTGTCAAAAAATAACCAATAATATCAATTTAATTGCATAAATAGTTCTACCCTGCTGTTCCCCCAACTAAAATTATTTAAAAAAATACTTTTTATTCTCTAATATTTTATTTATAAAGCCCATTTTTTGAAAAGTGAATTCTCTCTTGGATAAAAATTTATACATTTTCGAATAAAAAATTTTGTTTTCGGCTTTTAGTTTTGAAGAAGTTTTTTTTTCAATTCGGGCTTCAGCTATTTATTGACATTTTGGTAAGATTTAGTTAAACACAAAAATGGTGAATTTCTGAGAAGATTACCGCTCTCTAGCCATTTTTGAAAAAAAAAATATTTTAAAATAGATTTTTTGTTGGTCTTTGACTTGAAATAACAAAACACGAAAATCTTTTTTTAAATTTAAGCCTCAAACGTTGGTTGGCATTTCTGTAAGCTTTAATTTAAAACAAAAAACGCTCATTTTCGGCAACATTTACGCTCTCTAGCAAAATACTCTTTTTGGGATCGGTTTGTGTGTGGCAGAGATCTCACACGATCGCTTCTTTGTATCGACTCGTCGCACGTTGCACGCTTAGATTCCTTGTGCGCTGCGTGAATTGGGCTCCAAAATTGCACTTTTTTGTAAAACAAGTTTTGTAGATAAAACAATAAAGCACAAGTTCTTCTTTATTCAAAGAATAAATCATTTTTTCAAATTAATTCTAGTTGGGGGAACACCGTACTAGAACTATTTAAACAGTAAAATTGATATTATTTTTCATTACTTGACAGTAAAAGTAATATTTTTAAAGCAATTCGAAAGCTAACGAATAAAAAAAATTTAAAAAAATACGACATTGATCCGATCCTTACAATTGGAAATAACAGACTAGAAGATTTGAGAAAATCCAGTCAATTATCGGAAATTCATGTGTTGATATTTTCGTAAGAACAAATATTTTCAAAAAAATCCAGATATATGTACGTGTCAAGTAATTTTATGTCGGTATGTAAGCTGTCTAAAATGGTGTGCGATTTGTAAAAGAACGACCGGATTTGTAACATCACTAAAAAGCAGTAATCAAATAAAAAGGTCTGCAGGTTTTTTCACCTTTTGATGTATGTATATCGATCCAAAATTACATGCCAAAGAAATACCCGATCAGGTTTTTTGTAACTCAACCTTGCTTTAAAGCTCGTTTAAGGCTCGCCGTGAGTATGTAACATAAAATATGGCCAGAAACAAGAGATCTGCTGAACATTTTTTTAAGGTATCGCGTGTCGATTGTCTTTTGTACTCCTCCTATGTTAAAAAATACCCGCTTTTTTCCTTCCGAAAAATAAAATGAATCTGTAGTAATTACGTAATAGGCCTTTTTGTCCTAAAATAACTTAAGAGATCTAATTATGTATTTTAAAAATAAAACCGATGTGATGCGGCATCTGATTCGAATTAATCAGATTGAAAAAAAATACAAATTTTTGGAAAAATCACCGTTTTTGGTTTGCTTATTCGATTTCAAGCGGTGATTAAATTGAAGTGGTATTCTGTTCAAATTTCAGTCTCTTTTTATTTCAATTCGATTAAAAAATACACTAATGGAACGGTTTGATGTTGTGAATTGGCGTATAACTTCATATTGAGCGCTGTTTTGTTGCATTTGCGTAGCGAAAAAATTGTAGGGCGATGTGATTGATAACACCGTGAATTATGAGCGCGGTTTTATTAAACTTCGAGTGGTAGAAAAAACTATGGTCTTGATCGCTGAAAAAATAATTGTTGCATCGAATTGTGAGCGGTGGCAAATTATATATAGTAAAGCTTTGCTAGCCGCAGTATTTTAGCATTAAAGTCTTGACATGCTTGAATCGTATTACTGCCCTCAGTAACGAAAAGGGCGTATCTCAAAAAACCGTGTTTCGAGATAATCGATGTTTTGTTTATAGCAATTTGTTGAATTACTTATATGTAAAATTGAGATCGAGGAAATTCTCTTAGGGAATTTTTTGTAGGTTTGAACTAAGACACCGGCATTTGGCGCAGTTCATTAGATGCGTAATGTTTTAAGCTATCCGATGCCATAAGAATCACGAATATGATATGGCAAACAACAAATGACAATAAGAGATGACAGATGGCGCATTGCGATCGAAATGTAATATTGTTCAAGTCTTAAGGGCGGCTGTGCAAATATAATTCATGAAATGGTCCGAGTTCAAATCCTTGTGTAAATTAACCAAAACTGGTCTGCTGTGTCTATTAGGCTGGGTCAAATAAATCAAATGTTTTTTTTTGAATCCGACACACGGAAACTAGTTCCTAGGTACCTCTAGGAAGTACTTACCAAATCTGAGCTTTTAATATTAACAGGAAGATTATGCTCATCATAGTTTTCCATGTCACATATAAAAATGGTCATATCTTATCACCAATAGATTGTTAAACCAGTTGCATTGTCAATATTTATAGAAAATTAAACGCTCTACAAAAATGATCTCAATCACTTTTTTCATTAATCTTACCATTTGAAAGATTTTCAAGGTCAAAGATTGAAGTATTTTAAGGAAAATTATTACTTCCTAGAGGTACCTAGGAACTAGTTTCCGTGTGTCGGATTTAAAAACAAAAAACATTTGATTTATTTGACCCACCCTAGTGTCTATGTACTTGTATATCAGAGAACTGCATTGAGAAGCTTCACTGAGGGATCTGAGCCACTTACAAAATTATGAGACGTGAGTGTTCAAATTGCATGCAGTGATAAGTGTGAATCTGAGTTGTGCTCACTAATAGTGAATGCGTGTGAAGCTCACACTCACATGCATTCAGCATTCATGGAGCAGTGAATGTCTTGAGCCACTTGTGTTGAACTCTAGCAAAGAAAACCCATTTTTTTTCTCCAATTGATGGGGAAGGTTCGAAAAAAGATTTTGGACATCACTTAGGGTGGCTCCGAACCCTGAAAAGAACCGTTTTCGACACATTTTCGGAAAGTTTATTTTTTTTTTCAAATGAAAGATAGCTCGATAAATAGTTTTGGACATCACTAAAGGGAGGCTCGGTACCCTAAAAAGAACAGTTTTTGACCCAAAAATAGGTCTACGGCCAATTGTACCCGTTTTTAACCCAATATCGGGAAAAATTTTTTTTTGCTCCAATTGATGCGGAAAGGTTAAAAATTGATTTTGGACATCACTTGGAGTGTCTCCGGACCTTGCAAAGGACTGTTTTTGACGAATTTTCCGGAATTTTTTTTTTCTATCGAAAGATAGCTCAAAAATATTTTTGGACATCACTAAAGAAGGTTTGGAACCCACGAAAAAACCGTGTTTTACCCGAAAATGTGTCCCTTGGCCATGTTAGCCGTGTTTGACCCATTTTTGGGGAAAAATTTTGTTATTTTAAACGAAAAATAGCTCTAAAAATAGTTTTGAATATCACTATAGGATGCTCAGGATCCTGGAAAGAACCGTTTTTGGCCCGAAAATGTGTCCCCGTGCCATGGTACCCGTTTTCCATCCATTCTCGGCTCAACAAGGGTTCTTTCCTAGGTCTCGAGCCTTCTTTAGTGATGTCCAAAACTATTTTTCGGACTATCTTTCGTTTGCAAACACAAAACTTTTTCCCGAAAATGGATGAAAACGGGGGCCATGGCCCGGGGACACATTTTCGGGTAAGAAACGTTTTTTTTCTGCTTCCCGAGCCTTCCTTAGTGATGTCCAAAAATATTTTTGAGCTGTCTTTCGTAGGAAAAATCAAAATTTTTTCCTAAAAGTGTATCAAAAACGTTCCTTACCAAGGTACGGAGATACTCCAAGTGATGTCAAAAATTCATTTTCAACCATTCCCCATCGATTGGATCAAATAAAATTTTTCCGAAAACGGGTCGAAAACGTTCTTTTCCAAGGTTCGGAGACACTCTAAGTGATATCCAAAATCCATTTTCGACCTTTCCCGATCAATTGGAGCAAAACATATACTTTCAGAAAACGGGTCAAAAACCGTCCTTTCCAAGAATCGGAGATACTCCAAGTGATGCCCAAAATCCATTTTCGAACTTTCCCCATCGATTGGAGCAAAATAATGTTTTTCCGAAAATTTCCTAGTGATGTCCAAAGTTCATTTTCCACCTTTCCCCATCGATTGGAGCAAAAAATTTTCCCGAAAATGGGTTAAAAACGGTCCTTTCCAAGGTCCAGAGATACTCCAAGTGATGTCCAAAATCCCTTTTCGACCTTTCCCGATCAATTGGAGCAAAAAAAATCATGTTTCATGAGTAGTTCACGCAATACTCATATACTCATGAGAAAGGAAATGAAATGAATCACTAGAAGTGATTGTGAATCACACTCACATTCACATCCTTAGCCATGAGACGGAATGGTAGCTCATTTCACAAAATTTTCTGTGAGTGGTGAATCTGTGTGAATCTGCTGACAGTTTCAACTGATTCATGAATGATAAAAACGATGAGTGGCTCACTGCAGTTCTCTGATGTATATTTACATATGTATATGAGTATGTATATATGTGGAAATGGCCGAAACATCGACAGGAGCTGACAACGCTTCTAGAAGGCCTTCCTTGGTAAGTATCAGGCCTTCCCACCTCCTTTCAAACGTACTTTCTTTTTTATATGTAATGTGCCCATAAAACAGGCCTTCTAACATCGCGTGCCATTGCAGTTAATTGTTTTTGTTTTCTTCGCGTCGTCTCTCACTTGATTTCATATTTAAAATGTTTATTTTTTAAGAGGATTCTTAATTTATAATTTGAAATTGAATACACAACACTCTACCACCTTATCATACATGAAACAGAAGACCAGTCTGGCAACATGCACATCGTTCCTTACTTCTAACCTTTTTTCTACTTTTGATGTCATATAAGTACAATGCAATGACAAAAAAGGAATGTGGAATCACAAAACATTGTGATAAATGAATTAAAAAATGCCTAAAAAGCTTAAATATTTATAAGTGAGCTCCTTCTTCTTTGCCTTCTAATATCAGGCCAGTGCTAGCAGGCCTTCTCTCAGGCAGGTCCTGCTCAAGTGCCTGCTGGGATATGTCAATGTGATAGATGAGCTTGAATATTTTTCACAATATTCCCGATTCTGGGCTAAATGGAAGAAAGTTTACACCGTAGATCAGCAGCATCGTCGAGTTTGCTTCAGTACTTCGTTTCTATAGCTACAACTGCTGTACATGCCATGCCCTTTTGCACAAATAAGTACTTGAAAAGGGTAAAAACAAGTTCAACGCTTCTTCTGCTCTGTTGGGATAAATTTTGAGATATTTTATCCAAAGTAATGGTTTACTTATCATCTAAAAATCATATTTGGCAGCAGAATCATTTTTGGTTTTCAAAGCTTCCTCTTACAGTATTTCTGGCATCACATTCATGTCCATGCTAAAAGGAAAAGTAGCCAATCGATAAGTATTGTATTCACACGATTTAAGGAAGTAGCGCTTAAATTATACTGTGAGGTCCTTAAAGCACGCTTCTTCTGTGATTGCAAGTAATCAAGGACAGCAGGAATAATTCATGCTAATATTTTACGTTTCCAAAATTGCAACTTTTCAGAAAACGATGTGAATTATGTTCGAACCTCCACCTTGTAATTTCAAGTTCAATGAGTTTAAAAGAGCGAATATATATCCGATAGGTAAGCAAATACCACTTGTACTCTTGGCTTTCTGAATTCTATGAATAATTCACTTTGATTCTGAATTCGCAAAAACTGAATGACTTCATCTCGAAGCTCAAACAATCGTGCTAGCATATTTCCTTTCGATAGCCAGCGCACTTCAGTGTGAAATAACAGTGTCTTATGTTCTGTACCCAAATCATCACGAAAAGCCGTAAAAAGTCGAGAAGTCAACGCACTCTTTTTGACATAATTTACAATTTTGATACACAATTTTACAAATTCTGAACGAGGTCCAAGCATTGCCGGAGCATCATCTATGCATACGTCAACCAAATTTTCCCATGACAGTTCGTGTTTGTTAAAGAATTCAGAAATTGCTGTCATTACATCAGTTGCTTTCGACGTAGTCGTTAACTCTGCAGAAAAAGTAATGCATCTTCGATTGTATCGTTTTGCATGTTGATAACATTCTGCTACATCCGCACTCTTGTCTTACTGTATTCCATAAAATTGTGAATATTTCACGGCCTCCATTACCTGTTTTTTGTCTTCAGCCATATCGTTAATGCGACTTTCACAGAGAGCTATTTGTCAGAGAGAGCTATTTGTGAAAATTGACGAATGATTCTCCGCCAATACGGATTTTTTTGCTATGTGAAGAGCACTGATAGTTCTTACGATGGTTCTAGCACTATTTTAGATGATTGCGCAAAAGAACCAGTACTATCCAATATTAAGCGTTTCAAACTTGCAGAACTTCAGCATTTCCTTCAAAGGGCTATGTTTTGTAGACAAAAGCTATTCCAGTCGAAATAGTCTCATAGCATCATTGCTACTTCGCTAAAAATATCACACTGCGAGTGGTCGGTGTCAATTTTTTAAACAGCAATTTTACGTCAGTGATGCCAAATTGAAGTTTCTATAACAGTGATGGCGAAACTAATCGAAAGCAGCATATTGCTAGATAAAGTGTGTCAAAGAAGAATCAATAAAGAATAGATGAAGTTAGAAAATAGAAAAAAAGTTAAAAAAAAAAATAAGTAAAGAAGGGAGAGAAATTATTACTACTTTTTCTGAGATAAGAAGTTGAAAGTTTTTTTTTTTTTCACTAGTAGATTTATATTGGCTTGGCAGAGAGTTCCAAAGTCTGGTGGCGTTAAACAAAAGTAATCGGGATGAATTCAAATTATTAAATCTAGGTATAATTAGAGAATTGGTCCTTTGCGACTGGCTAAATTGCAATTTGTCAAACAAATAAGATGGCGTTTTTGGGTGCATGAGTCTGTGGAGAAATACGCAGTTTATAAAACTTAGATAGGTAATTATATCACTCCCAAGTATCCTTTTATTAAAATAAGATACACATATCGAGTTATATGGTTGAAGTTTGAGTTTGGAACATGAATCAAGATAAGTTAGAATATTGTCGTTGCAAGATTCAAATAAAAAATCAAGAAAACTGTGCCTCTGTGAGCGATATAGGGAAGTAATTTGTTACAGCTTGTTACCAATTTTAATGTTTGTCAACAAAATTGTTATAAGATCTGGGTAATTTTCACTTTGATTAAGTAGGGTCTTGCTTTATTTCTTTGCTTATATATATTGAGGTACAGTCAAATCCGTCATTTCTACAGCAATGAACGGAGGTAAAGCGTAGTATAAAATAGAGACTTTGGAATTGCTGAATTACGCTAAGTCCTTGAAAGCTGTGGGTTTCAAAAATGTTTTCGGTAAGGGTGAAACTGTGTTTTCCAAGAATGAAACCAATTTAAGAGCAATGGAAAGTGTAGATAACCTGCTATCCAAATCTGCTGGAGGCTCATCAAGACGAAGTGGAGTGCCTATAAGTAAGATTGCTGTGAATTCTGAGGATGATGATTTCAGGTCATAAGCACGTACATTTAAGAGGTGGTTGATGCATAAGTTTGAATTGCAATATGGAAATGAAGGACTCACATCTCCCTTTAATAGATGCGAGTGGGTGACAACAGAGTGGCCTATCCTAGTGCGAATGAAAGCTTTTTGATCACTACAGCAGCCGTATGGAGGGTATGCTGGTTTGCTGCCATTGCAGTTTAAGGAGGTATAGTCTGTGGAATTGCCCGCCATTTTATTGCCTTGTCTTCCTTTAAGATCCCTTTTATGAGCAGTGTCTTTTTTTCTGCTGAAGGGTAGCCGAAAAGTGGTTGTCTTGTAACTATCTTGGCATTCTCATCGGCTTTTTCATTTCCAGGAATTCCAGCAGAGCCAGTACCTTATTATTTCAATTTTATTTTAGGGATCAGTGATACCGATCTTCGCCGGCTCATTTCATCAATATTTGGTAGACTTCCTTCAGCTAGGATTCAGTTGATGGGTGAAGTTGGAAAATCCTAATTGTACGATATGGTGGTAAAAGTTGCTCAATATTGGTTTTTGCACAATGACCATATATCGCCAAACCATAATTTATCTTAGACATAATTAGAGCTTTCCCTAGGTTTTTAAATGTCGACACATGAATTAAACAATGTTTAGATGATAAGTATTTTATTATGTTTAGCCTAGTATTAAGCCCTCTTTTTAAATTGATGCAGTGGTCTTTATAAGTTAATTTCGAGTCAAATGTCACGCCAAGGAATTTGAGACTGATGTTTAAGTCACAATTTGTTTTCCCACAAATGTGGAAAGTCTTGCATTTACTTAATGAAATTTTAGGCCCCGAGCTTTCAGACCATATGGAGACAGCTGCAAGTACATACATCTAAAAATATACTTTCAATACTGCTGATATCATCAAATGCGACAATAAAAAGGAACGACTGACAAAGGCGAACCTTTGGAATGCCATTTAAAAGTTTATGAGTATGGGAGTACACGTTGCTAATTTTGACAATAAATGTGCGGTTGGATAAAAAGGATTTAAAGAAGTTGTAGATTTTATTGTATGTGTGCACAAACTCTGTCAAATGCTTTCAAGAAATCCAGACTTGAGACTGAAACATGATTTTTCCGTGATATTGCGGTCGAGGCAAAGTGGTCGAAATATAAAAGTGCATCAATTGTCCCTTGACCTTCTTTAAAACCAATTTGATGATTAAACGTTTCGCAACTATTTTCTCAATAGTTTTACCCAAACATGGTAGGAGTGAGATGAGTCTGTAATCGCTTACTTTTGATGCAGAATTCGTAAGTTTAGGAATAGGAATAACGGCAGCGCTCTTCCACACCTGAGGGTGTGTCCTTGCCTGGTGCTTTCCCTGTCATTGCGGAAATGACAGAGTCAAGCTCTAAGTGCGTTATTTTACTTTTGATTAGTTTTGCGTCAGCAGAAATCTGATTACTGTTGTAGGAAGAGGCAAAACTATCGTTCTTAAGCATGATGAAGTTTGGATGAAAATTGGAATCATGAGAAAACGTTGACTAAGTTCAAGTGAAGTGATTACAGATTTCTTTACTATCGTGCGTTGTACAACGCAATATTTGCCTTAATGTCAGTCCAACGAGTTTGCTTTTCTTTTCTTAGATTAGCGAGCTCTACTGACCAGTATGGGACATCTGGCTTGCGTTGTTTACTAGTTGCTTGAGGGATCGTATAGTGTGCAGCAAAAGTAGATGCCGCCCTTTCAACAAAAATTTGAAATCTAGGCTGCTTTGTCGGTTAAAAATTTTGGCTTAGGACTATTAGTTAGCGAAGTAGTTAAATTTTTGAAGATCGGGAAATAGTCGCTGCCGCACAGATTTTGGGAGGTAGTACTTGCAAGCCTAGGGGCAATAGTGCCTTTACAGAGGATCTCTTCCACAAGAGAAAAGGAACAATGAGTTGTGAAGTGAGTCGATTGACCATAATTTATATTTAGCATAACGACTAATATATTCTAATAACAAGAAAATTGGATTTAGCGACTGATTATCATTATATTAAACATTATTTCATTAAACTTACAGTCATTCAGCAATGGCAATGCCATAATTTCGAAAAATAAATCATAGCAAGACTTTAAGCCAATGGCTTAACGGCTATGCAAACAAGCGAGAAAGTGACCAGTATATAGATAACAAAAAATGGAACATTGTGTGCGGGTTGAAATAGATAAGCGCACATTGTACACCTCTAGGTCATGTCTCCAACAGCTCAGGTGTTAAGAGCGGCCGTTAAAAATAAAATTGCAATTCATGAACGGTCAGCGGTTCGAGTCCAACTACAACATTAACCAAAAATTGTTCTGATGAGGTTATGGACACGGTTAGAAATCTTGGAATAGATTTTAATACAAGCGAAATATTACAAACATTTTTAATACAATTTTGATTACATTTAATACTTTTGAATATATACAAAATTTTGTTACATATTTCATACTAAAATTTAATATAATAAGTACTAACCCATGCTGTATTATATTTAAATACTTTCTGTATTAAATTAAAAAAAAATTATGTCGCATTCACTGGGGTTCGAACCTGGTTCCCGTTTACAACAAAGGTTGCATGCGCGGCTTAACGACATCAGCCAATTGACAACTACGTAAAATAAAAATTCAATATTTCATTTTGATGGAAAAGTATTTAAGTATTAGTCGTATTTAAGTATTAGTCGATCACATATATGATGGCATTAGCTTAGTTGGTAAAGATGAGCATATTTCAACAGTGGCATGATTGGCGACCTAGGTTCAATTCTGATCGGTGACAGGTAAAACAAACAATTGAAATTTTCCTTTAAAGTTTTAAAAATGCAACGCAAATAAATATCCAGCACTTACAGCAGCATCATCATAGAAGAAGGAGACGAAAGATATGATAAAAATTTTTTTAGAATCTTAATGAAAACGAATACAAATTTGTATTAAAATTGAATTTTAATATTCAGGCAGTATTAAACTTTAATACAATTCTGGTGTGGTCATATATGTAAGCCCAAAAGTATTAAAATTTATTCCAAAATTTCTAACCGTGCATAAGAATATGGGTCATTCCATCTACAAATGGGATAAAATTTTCAGAGATGGTACTCCTATATGTTCTGAAAATTTAGAGCCTAAAAAGGCTGAAATCGATGATGGAGTATTTGGGAAATTGATGATTTCTTGGAAAGTCAATTTTTTTATCTTTTACCACATAGAAACCGTTCAGGCCTTCATTTGCAATTTTTTTGTCATCTACTAGTACACAACTACTAAAAATAACATAAAAGCTAATATGAATTGTGTTGGTTTGTTTATATTCATCAATGAATTTTTTCGTTTTACTTACGAGCTTTTTTGAACACAATTTTAAACTTTTGTTTTTAAGCAATAATATTGGTCAAAAAAATTTTGTCGAACTTTTTTATATCTTCTACATGACAGACCCATCACTGAAAAAAGTTTCAGCCTATTTAAAAAACATGAGGGTAATGATACGCCCATTATAGATGGAATGACCCATATGTATATATATGGTAATAGCCGAAACATATGCCACCAATTACAAGGTTAAATTGTTCATGTTTGTTGAATAAAAAGCATTGATCAATTAAGTAAAAATTTACTCTAATAATAAGTATAATAATAACTAGTAAAGGTGTTATCTTCGGCCAGGCCGAAACTCAAATACCCTACACTGCATTGAAAGTACTTTTTAAATAAATTTTAAAAAAATGTTGAAGAAGTTGAATACGTCCAAAATAATGTAAAAAGATTCAAAAATGTTGAAAAGTGTTGGAAAAAACTGAAATGTTGAATAATTATGAAAACCATTAAAAGAATGTTGAAAGAAATTGAATAAGTCGAAATATATGAAAAATGCTGAAAAATTGATGGAAAAGTCGAAAGAATAAAGAAAATATCGAATGAAATTGAAGGGGAAAGGTAAAAGGTTGAAAATGTCAAAAGAATATGGGAAATTTTGAAAAAAGTAGAATAGATATAAAAAACACGAAATATGTCACGCCCACTTCTACAATTCCGCCCACTTTTGATTCAATAAACAAACCAAATTTTAGCACAATAGCTTGAATAGTTTGCGATATGTGCCGTAATTATTCTCAAAATTTAAGGCGGTGACACACCCAATGGTGCAATCCAGTCCGTTTTTGATCCAGAAACAGCTTTCCATAAGCAAACCTCTTACACCAAATTTCAGTATGATTGCTCATATATTTCGTTAGTTATGCCACTTATGGTACTTTAATTGTATGGGCGGTGCCACACCCACTATTGCTATTTCGCCCGCTTTTGATATGGGTCATTCCATCTATAATGCGCCCATGATTACCCTCATGTTTTTTAAATAGGCTGAAACTTTTTTGAGTGATTGGTCTACCATGTAGAAGATATAAAAAAATGCGATAAAATTTTTTTGACCAGTATTATTGCTTAAAAACAAAAGTTTTTAATTGTGTTCAAAAAAGCTAGTAAGTAAAACGAAAAAATTCATTGATGAATATAAACAAATCAACACAATTTAAATTAGCTTTTATATTATATTTAGGTAGTCGTGTACTAGTAGATGACAAAAAAACTGCAAATCTGAATAAATGATTGCCTTAACGTTTTCTATGGACTAAAAGATAAAAAAATTTACTTTTCAAGAAAACATCAATTTCCCAAATCCTCCATCACCGATTTCAGCCATTATAGGCTCAAAGTTTTCAGAACATACAGGAATACCATTTCTGAAAATTTTATCCATGTTTTTTCACCCTTTTTGATTTTAAAGTTAAGATTTATGATTAAGTTCAGTTAAGGAAGCCAATTTTAAGTTCATTTGGGAATTGATATCTTTCTAATGATAATATATGCAGAGAAGTATAAATGACTCGACCATTGACAAACTTTGTTAGTTTTTTGCAAGCCGTTACTGCTTGATCCCTAAGGCCATGAACAGTTTCAATTCGGTTAAATCTCTTCAGGGCGGTGCAGAAATAACATCTTTTGTAGTGTTCAGTGTAGGGTGTAACGAAACCTCTATCTCGCATATGTCAGCAAGCCGAGTAGCTTTCTTTTTATACCCTACACAGAGGGTATATTCACTTTGTCATTCCGTTTGTAACGCATAGAAGGGGGCGTGGCAGGTATGGAAAAGTATATATATTCTTGATCAGCGTCACCACCTGAGTCGATATAGCTGTGTCCGTCTGTCTGTCTGTGTGTCTTTTTGTTGAAATCAGGGTTACGAGAAAACTAAGTAAGCTAACTCAAAGAAATTTGGCACACAGGTCAAACCTTCTTGCAAGCTGCTAGCATATAAAAATTGGCGAAATCGGTCAATGGCCACGCCTTCCGCCCATACTCTATGTAAATATACCCAAGTCCATTGTGAAAAAAAGTTGCTGCGATTTTGATGAAATTTGGTGATTTATTGAAGATGAGAACAAAATTAGGATGGGGCTAGGTTTGAAGTTTGCAAAGACTCTTAACGGGGCGTGGCACAGTCCTAAATTTTAACTTTTATAACGCCATAGCTCGTAAACCGTGCAAGATATTGTGATGAAATTTGGTACACGAATACAGATTTTATAAATCTTGAATTGCGCATAAAGTGGGTGGAATTGTAAAAGTGGGCGTGTCACATTTTAGCAATTGAAAATTTGGATTTCGTATAACTCCGAATTGGCACATACGATTTTCATAAAAATTTTAGGGATGATACCACTAAAAGTAGTCATCAATACAAGTTTCGTTAATGCTTTGGAAAATTTCATTGAAGGGCGTGGCACAGCCTACAATATTTATAAACATTATAAAAAGAGAACAAACAACGCAATCGCTATGAAATTTAATATGGCAGATATACTCGCTAAAAGGTGTCTTCTTGCAAAATTTTGGTGCAATAGTGCGGGTGGGTGTGGCACCTCCCATATGAACAAAATACGTTTAATGCTATAGATAGTGTGCTATGAGAGTAATCTTCACAAAATTTTGAGTGGAGGTGTCGGTTACTATAAGCTTTGAAATTCAATCTAACTTGACATGATTGCATCAGTGGGCGTGGCACCTCCCTCATTAACATTAAGTTGTAAGTGCTATTTTAAGTGAACTATTGGAGCAATTGATCTGAAATTTGATGTAAGTGGTTTTCTGGGTATTAGGTACATATGAAACAAAAGCTTTTGACATATCAACAGTGGGCGTGGCACCTCCCATTCAATTAAAATACCTTAAGTGGCATATTATCGAAATATATGAGCAATCATAATAATATTTGGTGTACGCGGTTTGTTTATGGAAGGCTATTTTTGGATCAAAATCTGACTGGATTGTACCAGTGGGTGTGTTACCGCCCTAAATTTTAAGAATAATTACGGCACATATCGCAATCTATACAAACTATTGTGCTAGAATTTGGTTTGTGCATGTCAATCACGAATGTCATTTATTGAAACAAAAGTGGGCGGGATTGGAGAAGTGGGCGTGACATATTTCGTGTTTTTCATTTCTATTCTATTTTTTCAACATTTCCCATATTCTTTTGGAATTTTCAGTTTTTTCCAACACTTTTCAACATTTTTGAACCTTTTCATATTATTTTCGACTTATGCAACATTTTTTAACATTTATTTAAAATAGTACTTTCAATGCAGTGTAGGGTATGTGAGTTTCGGCCTGGACGAGGATAACACCTTTACTAGTTTTGTTTGTACTTCATTTTTTATTAAGATGAGGAGATCGCCAACACGGGCGTATGATACTTTAGTTGGTTGTTCGGTGCTTATACCTTCTAGCGCTTTTTATTACAAGAAACTTAGGACAAGAGTTTTTCTTCACAATAGTATTCGGATTTAATGGCGAAAAGTCATTTGAACTTAATATATTAGGAGTTGAATGATTGTTTTTCATTCTTTTTGATTTTGGAGGTGTATCCAAGATGGCAAAATAATAGCCACCTGGAAAGGAGGACGGAATTTTTACATAATTGCCATTACAAGTGGTACGAAGTTACAACGTAGACCGCAATCCCCCTTGTATTTTCATGGGTGACTTAAACATTGACATACTCTCTTGGATATGTTTTCTGAATTCGATTTGGAACCTCCTGACTAGATTCTGTGTTCAGTAATTTATCGCAAGGCATGAAAGTAAATTCCATAGAAACGGTTTTGACTGTTCACAATTGTTTTACATGTTCCTTAAAAACAAATTTTAATTGCAAAGAAAAAGTATTGCAAAAAAAATTTAAATTTAATTTTTAAAGACTTGCTTGGTTTATTAGAACAAGACTCCTTAAATTCCAGTGATTCGTCTACAGTTTCTGATAAATGTTAGAATCTTATTGACTTCTTTTCCTCCGCTGCGGAAACTTGCATAGCTATTCATGAAAAAATGGTTAGTGTTAATAGGTATTATTGAGTTTAAAGCAAAGTTACTTAAAGATAGGAGAAAAGATAGAAATATCAACAGAATTTCCAAGCAGCTAAAAAGAATTAGCAAATCATAAAACATTGCAGTAAAAAACTAAGGAATAATTACTATGCTTACAATTAAAAATTGTGTAGTGGTGATGTAAGGAAAACTTGGGGTTTTATAAAAGAACAATTCGGTAAAAGAAAATGTTATTCTTAAGAGCTAACAGATGATAATGGTGTTCCCGTTATGACAGATTGTGCTGAAAGTCTCAACAAACATTTTTTTAATGTTGTTCAAGATATGCGAACAAAAATATAACATGAACCAAATAACAATTTCAATTTATTCCGCACACTAACTCCAGCAGTAAATGACCATTTTAGTCTTGCTCCAGTAAGTTTGACTAAAATTGAAAATGTTGTCGATCAATTAAGCGGAAATAAAAGTCCAGGCTTTGACAAAATTGCGGTCAAAATGTTGTCTGTCAAGGAATCGCTAGTATCTAATACTATTACAAATATTTTAAATAGCATGATTACGGAATCAGTATGTCCAGACACATTAAAGACCAAAAAGTAATACCTATTCCAAAAGGATTGAATTCAAACATTATTAAAAATTTTCGTCCGATCTCAGTTTTGTCTGTCGTCGACAAAATATTTGAAAAAATAATATCTGAACGAATTTCTTAGATAGAAAGAATGTACTGATTGGCAGTATGGTTTTAAGAAAGGTACCGGAACTGAAGAAGCTGTGGTTAATGTTGTTGAATATCTTTGTGGTGGCTTAGATGAGCGATATAGAGGTGTTGCTGTAGCGTTTTTTGATTGTTCGAAAGCATTTGATCTTGTTGATAACGAAACTTTAATATTAAAATTAAATGTGCTCGGGTTGAGTTCAGCTACTCTAAATTTATTTGGGGACTATTTCAAACATAGGATTGTACAAGTTGGAGATTCAAAGAGTGGAATGCGTCCTGTAGTATGTGGAGTTCTCCAAGGTAGTGTTCTTGGCCCGCTACTACTTCAAATCTTCATTAGTTAGTTGAAAATAAATAAATATCATATACAAGTGTCCAAAGTACGATGCTGCAATTCTCTTGGATTTCATGAGATTGAATAAATTAATTTTAAATAGAGACAAAATGAAATCGATAAGATTCAAAACATGCAACGTGAGGAGTGGTGAAGTGATGGGCGTACATATTGGCGGTATTTCAATAGAATGAAGAATGAAGAAAATAAAAAAAATCGTTAAATATCTGGGTATGATTCTCGATCATTGGGAGTCTCACAGGAATTGGAATTTTATATAAATTTTAGAATAAATTAAATTTTGAAACAAAGATATTACTTTATCAATCCTTAGTGCATTTGCATTTGAGATATTTACCGTGAATACCAAATTTAAATTGTATTTAACCTTCCATTGAGGCATAGTTCAACGCCTGTGCAAGGCCTTTTCAAGCAAGAGTTATTTATTTTAAATCGTTACAAGAAATTGGTTCACATACCTTGGCAGTTCAGTCAGAATATAAATCATACAAATAGAATTACAAGACAAACCTTGCACTTGAGGGTAGTAAGGTGTCGCTTAGATCTAACTAAGCAGATGTTAGCTTTGCTGGACCAAGTGAATATAACCTATTACCAGATACCTTAAAAAACCTGCAAACGGTGTTTAGTTTTAAGAAAAATTTAAAAAGATATTTGCTACAAAATATTGAAGTGCTTCGTGTATTTTAAACAAATAAGGCTGATTTAAATTATGTTCATATAAAGTAAAGCTTGGATTGAAAATTAACTTTATTTTAATTTGTAGCTTAATGGTGGTCTTTATTTCTATGATTGTTTTCCGAGCCCCACAGCATGCAAAATGGTTTTTTTCTAACAATTATGCCTTTGACCATGTATATATATAAATGATTTCAAAAATGGTGATCCAATAAGAGCTTCCTACTTTGTTTTCTAAATAAAATACATAAAATTCAATGTATTGATGCAAATCCTTACTTGGAATGATAGTGCGGTTCCTACAACTCAATCTTTAAAAATTATTTCGTTCAAAAGTTGCCCTCGACTAGTTCTTAAATGGTTCATTCTGTGTGTCCAATATTCGACAACTCTTTCGAGCATATCGACCGGTATTCCTTGAATAACACGAGCTATGTTGGTTTCCAAAGCATCAATAGTTTCGGGTTATCGACATAAACAGGTGATTTAACATATCCCCAAAGAAAGTAATCCAATGGCGTCAAATCACATGATCTTGGTGGCCAATTAACAGGACCATTCCTTGAGTTGATGTTTTCATCGAACGTTTCTCTGAATAAAGCGATTGTTTATCCAGCTGTATGGCATGTTGTGCCATCCTGTGGAAACCAAAGTTCGGCTACACCAATATCCTGAATTTTGGCAACAAAAAATTCATTGATCATTGCATTGTAGCGAGCAACATTGACCTTAACACGGGCTCTATCCGCATTTTTGAATAAATACGGTCCGATGATGCCTCCTGACCATAAACCACACCAAACAGTTTATTTATCGGTATACATTGGAAGCTCTTGGATTGCTTCTAGTTGTCCATCGGCTCAATAACGGCAATTTTGCTTGTTAATGTAGCCATTCAACCAGAAATGAGCTCCGTCGCTAAACACAATTTTTCGATAAAATAATGGATCAATTTGAAGTTGTTGTAAGGCCCATAAACCGAAATTAGAACGTTAACCAATATCAGCCGGCTTCAATTCTTGTACGAGCTGTATTTTATAGGCCTTCAGACCAAGATCCGCCTCAAGATACGCCGCAATGATCCTTGCCTGAGATCGACGATGAATCGATTGTTCATGGTTTTCACGAACACTCTCTGCTATTGCAGAAATATTCTCAAAATTACGGGCTGTATGCACTCTGGTTGAATGATGAATGTCCAATAGTGTAAAATTGGTTCGAAATTTGGTGATGGTGTTACGAATAGTGCGCTCAGTTGGACGCTCATAACGACCAAAATGATGTTGAAGAACTCTATAACATTCTCTAACTGATGACTGAATTCATGATTAAGTCGTATTGAATACTGAACACAAGCGTCATGTAGACCAGCTATTTGACACATGACAGCTGTCAAACAGCCCAGTTGAAAAAGGGACCTCGTATTGGATCACCCTTTATATTAATTTGTTATTTAAGTTCCTGACTTTTTGAACTAACGTTATTATTTATTAAGATTAATAATACTAGTTGCCTTTTACCTCTATTAAGCCTTCTTGACGCTGAGGACTTATTGTAAATTTGTATTTATTTATATATAAAAAACAAAAGATAAATTTCTGAGATCCACATACGGCACGCGGGCCACACTTTGTGCACCCCTGGGTCAGAGGGTTTGCCAAAATCAGAAAACGCAAGTAAATCCGAAGGATTGAGATGCCTTTTCAAACTGTCGAACGAATGTAGGGTATCTGTATCCAACTTAATGCGCACATTTTATGATGGGTTGGCCCTTATTTGTTAATTTTCTTCTCAAGCAAGTTTCGTCAAGAGTTCGCGTAGTTTTGAATAGAGTTCTTATAGCTGGAATTCATCCGTAAAATGCTTTTCAGTTTCTTCAATGTTTGTGAGGGTGAAAGAGTTTAAATTGCTTTAACCTTTGAGAGTCAGGTCTTTTGCCATCTGACGTGATTAAACATCCCAGAAATCTCACTTACATTCTCTTAAACTTTGTCTTTTCAAAATTCACTCCTAATTTTGATTCAGCCAGTTGCATAAATATAGTTCCAACATTTCAAAGGTGCTCAATCATGCCTTTCCCGAAAGCTATTATGTTATCAATATAGAAAAATGTACCCTTTTGAGGTACGGTATTGCTTTTCATATGACAAATACTAGTGGCCCATCCGCCATTAAATTCGGCCGTTCGATATTATCCTGAGTAAAATTCTTTGTGTTCGCCTTCTGCTGTCTCCATTTGTAAATTGTGAAGCCCTGTTTGTTTCGGAATCACACCCAAAGACGATGTGGTTTCCCCTGTGGATGAGCTATTATTGGCGATTGGGCGATTATTATAATTAACCTGCTTAATTTGCACCGCACCGTTGACTCCATTCTTTCGCCAGATTTCGGTCCAGTTGGTTGAGTTGGAGGTTGCACATTAAATTGAATTCTATTGTAATGATGCTCGCCATATCTATGGGACCTGTTTCCCCAATTGTGGTGGGAGAAAAGGATGGTCGACCATTTTCATGAGTCATATCATTCACGGACTCGACGACTCAAATAGGATAATTCACGTGAATGATTGAGTTCCGTAGTGTCAAATTCTGCATATCTAGACAGGCGGAGTATGCCTCAGGCAGTGTCCTAAGTTTCTGTACAATGCACATGCGAGAAAATTCGGTATTTAGACCTCAAATGGTCCGATCCAGGGCTCTATTCCTACACGTTTCCACTAGAATTCTTAAAGTTTCTTCAGTGCAATCATCACACTTAATTTTGTTGATATTTAACGACAATTGATGATTCACTGTCACGTAGAATTCATCTAACTCTGAACCAACTGATTTATTGGATGCTCCAGTGTACGAATATCCTGTTTATCTGCGTAGTGGATGGACAAAGCCCTTTTGATCTCCATCCAGTCACCTTCAATAATATTATAGGGCACCAGGGCCGTATCGACCCTGCCACGAATTTTCTGCCTATGTGCTGAAGGATCGAACGGTACAAGGATGTTTCTTTAATTACGTCATAATCCTAAAGAATTGATTCTACACATTGTCCCCAAGAGACTATTGAGAAGGGTTTCTCTTGAAAATCCGCAGCTCCTTGATACAATCAGGGTCTAGTGTTTCTTTGTATCTTTTTGGATGTTAGGTGACAATATGTGCTGTTCTTTTTACCAAAATTGTGAATTACGATTAGTAAATAGTTTCAACGGCAGGCAGCAATTTGTAAAATTTGGGATTTTCACATTGAAATTTTTTGTTCAAATCATTGTTCAATCTCAGTATGAATGGTTAGAAGAATTGGTCAAATTTAGGTTTTCAGATGTATTAATCACAAAATCCGAATTAATTCAAAACTGTTCGTATTACTTATGAATGTAATGCTCCTGTCGTTAGAGCTTAAAACATGTTTAATGAGATAAATTCGAATTCTATTTTAGTTTTTTCAATATCAAAAAATGACATGAGGGATATTCATATTTTTCAAAGATTTATCCTGTAAGAATAATTAATCATAGACTGAAATAAATAAGTAAATAAATTGAAAAACAAATAAATATGTTGTGAAGAAAAATGAACAGGAAAAATGCAACCCTCAAAAAGTGCCGCCTGGAGCGGGCCGCCCCTTCCCCCCACGCTCCGCCACTGATTGGCGAATAAGTATGCCATGATTTCACAGTTATTTGCTAGAATACGAAATGGGTAAATCCCGACATATTTTTCCTAGCAAGAGTACTGGCCCTAAAGTAATGTCAGATTCATCGTCGTAAGAATCAATGGTTAATCGGCATTGTAAATTGTAACACAGGTTGATTAATAAAATTTTATTTTCGAGTGTTAAATGCTTTTTCGCACTGTTCTGACCAGATGCAAGGTGTTGTTTTCTTAAGGAAATAAATTAGATACTTTACAATTGATGTAAAATCGGGTTTTATACCCGCAGTTAGAAAATGCTACAAATCTTCTTAGTTCGTCTGCAATGTTTTATGCTCGGTATTTAAGGACCGATTCGCATTTAGTAGGATCTGTCTTCATCAGATATTACATTTCCAAGATTAATCCCTCAGGATTAAAATGACATTTGCTTGAGTCTTCTTTTATTATAACCGATAACTTCTATTTATGTATTTCCGCTTTTAATTTTGGAATTTTCGTTCTATATCTTGCTTTCCGACGTTGACATTTTCCGTGCCGATTCCCTGTGTATTTACGACACGCATGCGTTAGCTATTGTTGTTTCGATCGCCGTTGTATATAGTCGGCCTTTTCTGTTTAAGTTGTTATGCCGATTTTTGTTATGATTTCTTGTGCTGCAATTATATTTCATAAAGCCTCTGGTAAACCAAGGGTATGAAGATTTGAGTGTATGTTATGTGTCGTCCTTAGGCTAGAGATAGGTGCGTGTCCTGTTTGTCGTCGTAACACGTGTTCGTGTTAGAAAATTTGAATTCGTCCTGAAAAAATTGACACGACTAACATGACCCACTGAAATAAACATTTTGTCAAACACAAACAGTTTGTCAACGCTACAAACAAAAACTGAACAAACTATTTGCGTAGCGTTCTCAAAAAAAAAATTGTAAATAAAAATATATAATTAGTAATGTAAGCGTTAAACAAAAATGTGTTTTTGATGATACGAAGATCTTTCTTTTACAGTTGAAAAACTCGTACATATCGCACCGCCCATTTCTACCCTAGACAGAATCCAAATTAGGATATGCTGGTCCCATACATTTATATATGAAAAATCTATGTCGGCCTTGGGCGATCTCTAAACATTATAATTCGGAATATTCTTTGAGTATTTAAATATAAAAAAATTAGATTTACATAAAATATGAACGTACACGGAAAAAACAAGAGCTCGAAATTCTTGTAAATATTAATCAAAATTACAGAAATATTAGTAGAATTTTTAGTAATCTAGAAACGGTTCAATTTTCTAAAAAAATTGCTAAGCATAATATAAAAATTGCATCTTCGTTCTAATCAATTTTTCGAATGCATGTTTTAAATTTTTACAAAGTAGATATTAATATAACTAAATTCACGTACTAAATTACTGAAATAATTTATTGAATTTTAAAAGGACTGTACTATTTTTTCGTTAAGAGATGTAATATTATTAAAAAGTATTTTGTAAAATTTGTATGATGAAATAATTAATAACTGAAGTTGATTTTTAGAATTTATTACATCAGCTATGTAATTTTTATATACTTTATAGAAATTTTATGTTCAGTACTTTTAATGCAAAAACAACAAAAAAATTACAAGTGCAAAATGCATTAATTGTTGGAGAACAACTCCAAAAATTGTAAAGGAACAAAAAATGGGCAACCAGCTTACTAGTTTCAGTGACAGCTACTTCACATCTTCAGTAAGCTTTGTTAGCCGATGTTAAAGAGTCTGCAAACACACTATATTTAATTCTTTGCATTGACCAGTTAAGAATTATAGCAAACAAAACACAAGCATAATAAAAATTACTTATCTTGATTTAAAATATTAATATGCATTTATATGAATTAATTCAATCATACTTTATAACATAAGAGTTTGTAAAAATTATTTTCTATAAAATAATTTTTCTATAGCTACTTTTTATAAATTATAAAGCGGGAATCATAAATTACAATATGAAATATGCTCACATTGATGAGAGCTTTAGTAAAAATTCTATGTCGCTATTTATTAAAATTTAATAAATTCTTTGTATAATTTCCAAGTTTTAGGTGATAAATAAAATGAAGAATATTATTTTTTAATATCCACTTAATAAAAAATTTAAAATTAAATAAATTACAAACTAGAATAGAATTTTTCATAATGATTTCTTATTTATTACTGTAAAAGAGTAATATTTCTTCTCAGCTTTTAATTTTTGTATTCATCTATTAATTTTTGCTAAGATTTGAGCTAGTGTTTTCTCCGTGTAGTTTAGAAAAAACAATATGTGTTTTTATAGGGATAGATAAGTGTGGCCGTCAGTTCCAAAATTGAGTCACTTAGACCAAATTAATGTTCATTTCGATAAAACAGAATATTCAACTAAGCCTCTCAAAGAACTTATCAGACTCATACATAAACTAAGTAAGGTCATCCAGGTCACCAAATAAATCGATCTTAGTATTATGTGTCGACTTCTGTTAAGTGCGGAGCACTAACAAAGAGAATGTTTGGTGTTTTCCTACTCCTCAACATCCCTAGAACACTGACGAAAGTTTGATAAGCACACAAGTGTGTAACGTCATTTAAGAGATAAAATATTGTTAAAAAACATGAAAACATAAAGAAACTTTTTTTTCCATTGAAATAAGAAAACAATCGCCATTTAGAAGGCAGATGTTTCATGTAATGATTACCACTGCATATGAAAGTGAAGTTAAAAAAGACGTTAGAGACTTATCATAAAATGTAAAAGTGAACTAAGCGCATTATTCTTGGTGCTATACTATTTAAGTTTTGCAAATGGTAAAAGTACCCGAAGGTCAGAAAATAGTTTCTAGCTCGTAGTGCTGCATCAAAACTTTTTATTTTTTTCACTTAAGAAGATTTTTGTCTGTTTTGAGATCTGAAGTTTCAGAAAAGTTAGTCCACTCTACTTTGTATGGAACAGGTCAATAACACAGAAATAAATTGATAGCATTACAAAATTTATATAATTTTCTGTTGCTTAAATGATGATGATCGACATTTTTACAATGGGTTTATTTGAAAATTGATTTTGCATCAATATTTTGAATAAAACTCTAATGATTGCACGAAAATTCGCTGTTCTCTATGGCAGATATAAAACAGGCTCTATTTGATAAAACAACTTTTCAAACATTTTTGTTTTTGCATAGCCGAACGTCTGCGTACATTATTTACTATTGTTTTGTTAACAGAATTTTCTTAAAAAATGGTATTACTGGCTGGTTTTTATTTTTTATTTAGTTGTTTATTTTTTTGTTAATGGAAATTTTAGATCATAAAATTTTAATTATTTAGAGTACAGAAGTTGGAATGAGAAGCATTGTTATGCTGGATGAACAAGGAGGTAAGAGCTTTGACATATACTAGGACTTTTGTAAAATATTTTTTCTTTGTAACTATTAAAAACATCAATATAAATTTCTGGTTGCTCAGGAGGTCGCAAGTGGGCCAGATTCCCATTTAACTCAATTAACAAATTTTTCGGCTTGACTTAAAAATTATTAAACATGCATCCTTCATCTTAAGTACTTATTAAATTAAAAGTGGAATGCATGGGTTGACATTACTATAATAGATATTAAATTAACAATATCTCAGTTAAATAGATGCGAATGGCAATATAGAAAGAAGCGCGTAGCGAATGCCTTCAACTCTCTCCAACATTTTCCCGATTAACTTATTTCCTGTTTTGATTCTGCGGACGAATTATTAAAAAATTATAATATCATGTGGCTACGCTATGTTGGTGCTATGTACACACTAGGGCCAAAGAAACTATGGGTCTAAAATCAATTCCGGGATTTTGATGGGAACAATCACAAAGTATTTCATAATTTCAGCAAAATCTGTAATTTTTATGTCATCAGAATGAGTTTTGTTTCCTTTCTGTATTTACCATGTTATTTTATTTTATATAAGGATAGTAGAGTGCTGAAGTACTAAGGCCGAAGGACAATAGAAAATATTTATTTATTCAAAAATGAAAGCCTTCAAATAATTTGTCGATAGGTTTGACGCTCAAAGTGTTAGATCTTTCTTGCTTTCTAGCCGAGGAACTTTTTTTGCGACTTTCATCCGTCACTGAGATAACTTTTCGCGGTTTTTATCAACAACACGTCGAGAAACGGTTGTTGATATGAGTTGTTGCACAAACCTCTCTGTGCCTTCAATATGCGGCGAAATTTTTGGATCACGTAGTGGTGAATCGTCAGACCTTAAGTATTCTGTAAAATCAGTTAAAATATTGCTATCCTCTAGGTCGATCACATTTATATATAATTCGTACAATCGAGATTTATGCGTGGTTCTTCGTAAAATCTAAGTTCTGATGTATTATTTTTTTCACAATGGAAAAAATTTTGTGCGCTGCGACCTCGCGTAAGTTCTTGCGGTCATTGTAGATTTTATTTTTTTATTGCATTGTTTATAAGACTTTTTCGGAGTCCGCAAAATAAGAATTATAATGAGCTACAGTATTAATAACTTCGCGTAGATTTGGTGGTAAATACTGCATGAATTCAATGAATTTGGAATGAAGTGCACTGCCATACATGAAAGTGCTAAAGTATATAACATTGAAATACATTGGTACGTAAACTTTCATTATATACATAAGTTACCGGCCAAACAATTTATTAGGATAACCTGGTTTTTTTCTAGGAAAACTAGTTCATCCGAAGCGTGTAAACTAAGAATATTATTTACTTTAACGACCTCACTGCTCGTCCTTCCTTCACGGCTCAGTGTTTATATCATCAAATATGTCCAATGCGCTTTGGATGAACTAGATCGGCCTAGGAAAAATCGAGTTTAACCTGAAAACTAATTTGGCCAGCATCATATGCACTGCTAGAGCTTTTAAATTATTGGAGGGTGCATTCGATATTGCGTATAATCGTCATAACCTATTTGTTTTCGTTATCCAGCGTTAATGAACAATATGTTCTGGCTTGAAGTTAGATAAATCAGTTGAGCAGCAACCATGAGAAATAGCATTGATCATTTGGTATAAATATTTAACATCTGTAACAGATCACTTACGCGGGAGTCTGTCATAAGTGAATGCATCTCTTCCAGTGAAATATGCTCCAAATTACAAACAGCAAGCAATGGATAATTTTACTAACAATTTATTGTGTAAAAATATTTTAGTTTACTAGCAAATGCTCAAGTTGCAATTTTCTTGCTCAATGTACCACTAGCAGAGCGTGGTCCATTTGCATGTAAGTTTTCCAGTGCTGCATACAAATGACAGGCGTACAAACCAATGCTAAAGTTTACCCAGTTGAACTTCAGATCGACGTAACATTCTGTTTGTCAAGCCGGTATTAGTTGCTTCGCCGTCGCAGCATATGCCAACTTATCTCGAAATTTATTTTCAGCGTCTTTAGCATCAACTTTATCATATCCCAAAAAAGTAGATTCAGGCTCTTTAAGAACGACTAAAGGTGGTTCTTTAACCATGTGAGCATGATATTTTCCGTTAATTTTTACCATTGTCAATGAGACATTTTTTATGTTATCAAACAAAAATGCTGATATGTTTCCGTCATCGCTGTGTTTACGAAGTACCTCTTCCCTACAATCAATTTTTCCCTGGCCACTTTCGACTCACCCATTACAACAACCTCGCCATTTACATCTATAGAATCTATACCTTTGAATAGAGCTATTGCACATCATGGCAAAGTTTTAAACTCCATACTATATCCGGACGTTGGTTCTTCTCTTCGTCGTTTTCTGTCATTATGTTGGTTAAACATGAAATTTTGTAAATGGTCAGGTAATAATCCACAGGAACATTTATGTTCTTTTAAGTCACATGTGCATTTTCCAATAAGAAATATATTTTTAATCCAATCTAAAAAAGCTCTAAATCTATGAGGATTAGATTTGAGTCTCGCTTCCCTCTGATAATACCAAGGAGCTTAACTTTTTAGCAAAACTTCCAACATTATAATTTCGATATTTAAATTTTTCCAAATTCCAATTTACTTTTTTAGTACATGAGATGTAATGCTTTCATATGAAAACATTCTGCTTTCAGCTTTAGTACATTCACTCAAAAGACTGTAGAATTACAGTAGACGTCCAACATAAAGTACTAATCAATGCACGGGTCAGTCGTAATATCGTAAAATTCGTTATATCGAAGTTTATTGCAGAAACTGGCTTTTATTTACTCATATACACACATACATATCTAGCCATAAAAGTTAAGTTTGGAATGCTACATTTATTTGCGATCAGCTTTGCTGGTAAAAAAGTTATTCCAGGTCAACAGTTATTGTTGAATTAAATAGCGTTCGTTATTTGGAATAGTGAACACTTTTAGTGTTCGTAATTTAGAGGCACCATTCGAAAATATCCAAATTGAAAAACTGTTCGTTAAAATCGAAACTCGTTATATAGCTATACGCTATATTGGACGTCTACTTTATTTGAATATGCCACTTTTATTTGGTAAATTAAGTCCAATTAAGTCACTTGGCATGCCCAAGGTAGCAATATCTTGAGATGGCATAAGCAACAGAATGGATTTGGAGGATATGGATCTTGTACAATGGCTCACATCGAAAGTCGGACAAGTGTTCGCAAAAAACCACCATGTAATTTTAAGTATTAAAAAAAATTGTTTTAAAAAATTCTCATGTCTTCTATTTATCGGTTAATGCAGAGGAGAATGAAGCTGTAATAAATTTTCAAAATTTTGACATAACAGTAGCCATAATATCGAAATTCCTTACAAATGTGGTCCCACTGAAAGTCGTCCAATGAAATGATCGATCAAAGTAACGGAGAACTTACCGTTAGATCTGCACAAAGACAATTAGTTTTGGTTTGACATGACTTTAGTTAACTTCTTGCTGTCATCAGATAAAGAAGCTTAAAATATTCAGCGTATAACTAAGCAATGAACATGAGAAGAACAAAAAATCGCAATTATTAATCATTAAGTTGACAAAACCGAACGCGAAATGGCAAATTTTGAAAAAATAATGTTAATTTCCGGTTTGCGATATTATTATAAGGCATAAAAAGAACTTAAAATAAAAAACTTACGAAGGCAAAAAAAAAGTTCAGCTCTGCATTCATATCTGCTCCAAAACTTACTGTAATATTAAACAAAAATTTCCAGAAAGAGCTTCATACAGAAACATTTCAAATAGTTCTTCCGAAATATAATTTGAATATCCGAGGGGTATGGAAACAGTCATGCATTAGCAAGAAGAGCAGAAAAGCTCGCTTGAATTTCGCGCATAGAGAGCATATTTTCAAAGACTTCTTATTATGGAGCATGAGATTAAGATACTTACAATAAATCACAATTACTTTGTTCACAGTCACTTTTTCAATTATCAAAAATTTTTCTTCCTTCACTCCGTCCTGACTCCGCCTTGCCTGACGGGTTCCTGCTCGGGAGCCAATAAAGGTGTTCCTTTGAGGAGAAAGATTAATTTGATTAATTTACTACCATATCATTTGCTCATTCCACACGTCGATCATTCTTTTACAAACCGTACACCAAATTGGACGTGACATTTAAGAAACGTCCGAAATGTTTTTTAAAGCTTATTTACATAACATTACTTGAAACAGATACCTGGATTTTGCTATAGTAAAAAAAAAACTCTGAACTCTTGGTCAGACATATCAAGAGGTTAGGTTGGATTATCAAACAGGCTTGAAGCCTTATGTAATACTAATTGTGCCATTTGAATACCACATTACGTGACCCGGAAAATTGGTGGATGCTGAGACAGCTATATCCATTTCATCTTCAGCAAATTCGCTGCGCCTATTGTGATGTCAAAACGGTGTCTAGACAGTAGTAGTAAGTAAGTAGGTGGTCCTCAGTTTATTATAACAGAGCCAGATTGATCTGGATGTTTTACAGGTTTTTAATGATTTGCAGTAGTTTCCGGCGTCTGATATGAAATGCGATAAATTCTCTTTTTAACTAAAGCGAGAGAAGTGTAAACACGTTCTGAAGCGGTTTCATTAAAAGAGGAATCACTCCTTGCTAGTTCATCAGCCCTTTCCTTTCCCTCAATGAACCCATATGAGAGTAACTTAACTGGCATCCTAGCCTGAGAAGTTCTGTCCCGCATTGTTCTACTAGCTTTGATTTTATATGTGCCGGCTCAAGGCTTCGAAAGCGGCATGCTATCGAATAGAATGGTTATCTCTTCTCTGAAGTAATGCCGCCACTAATCTGCAGGCTTCAAGAATAGCAAAACTTCAGCCTGAAAAACGCTACCTGAATCAGGTAAATTGAATAATAGTAATTTAAAATTCGCCTTTTTTTCAAATTTCAAAAAAAAAAAAAGAATCCAAGCAAAATTGATCGATCAAATTGAATGCACGGGATTGAACTTAATTTTAACGTTAAAAAAAAATCAAACTCTTAAGACTTTCACACATTGCGTTACTAAGTTGCACCAAAACCCATACCGGAACGCCATTTTGACATTTTTCACGAACCTCCCTCTCTCCCCCTTAAGTTCGTAACGTAATTTGTGAACACTCCCTAAACGTGTATGTTTAACAAGAGGAGTACTCGCTCCGCTTTCTCTTAAGTTAAACAGAAAATTGGGGCGGCGTTTCATTTTGTCTAAGACTTTGGCATCGTCATTTTGCGGAAGAATTCCCACTTAATAAACTAGTCGGAATGATGGTGAAGACGTAAAAACTGAAAGAAATTGAAGTAGGGGAATTGCGATAGAATTTATCAATATTCTTTTAATTTTCGTCTGTATGCAACTACAGAAATTTAATTCTTAATTTCTTATAACATTCCATACAGCTGAGAAAGTACATTTTTATTGCAGCTATCGTTTTGCCTTCGTCCAAATAAACAAGCTTACAACCGCTACCGTTACTTGCATTGTTGTTGTTGTTTTCTTCAGCAAAATGCATTAAAAAACCCCGCATGTGTTTTTGTTTGATTAGAAGCAGAGCTCAGAAAATTAAGCTCGAAAAAAATGATTTTAAATACTCTCCAAAAAGTATAAAGTATGCACGCAAATAAGCCGTACGAAAAACACAACATATGGCACAAAAATATAATGAATATATGTATTTAACTATTCAGAACTTATACTGCAGCAATGAACAATGCATTTCAAAATTATCACAAAGAACAGACCTCAAAAAAATGCGTGTACTACAAAACTTAAAAAAACAGTTCTAATTTGTAACGTTTGGTTGAATGAATGTACGTCAGTTAGGGCTACCAAGTGACCGGAATTGACCTGACCTAGCCGAGAATGACATGTCAATGCTGGGAGCCTAGTATTACTTCAAAAATTTCGGAAACAGCCGGGCATTCGAAGATTTTTATGAAATGATCTATGTGCCACAAAAAAAAATTAATTTCTAACCATTTTAGGGTTCATTAATATTGCTGACTAAAAAAAAAATTTCGACTTAAGCATAACTAATGTTATTTTGAGAGTCAGTGTCTCAATTTTTTAAATAATGTGAATTCGTACTCGGTTTTCAAAACATTTTTTAAGTTAAAATTTCAGTAGTGGCTGTTTACGAAAGTAATATATGACAGATTCAGCCATGGTATGCATCGAATAAGTGTTGCTAAACGGGAAAAAAGCAAATATTCTGATTTTAGCATTGTTGTCGTAAAATGCAATATAAGAGGATATATGCAAAATAAGCACGCTTAAGCAAACGCTTAACATTCTTAGCCCTGATTATCAAGATATGTGCTTTAAGCTTATATTTCAAAATGAAAACAAAAAAAGGCTCTAAATTTTTGAAATTCTGATTTGAAATATTTTTGTTTCTGGTTTTCTACAAGGAAAAAAAATTAAATTTCGAATCTGATTTCATAATTGAATAGAACAGTAAATTTCTTATAAAAGTCACTAGTACTTTATTTTAAAGTTGATTAATACAAAAAAACTGCTTCCGATAAATCCGTTTTTCACTTAAATTTATAAATAAATAATAATAGTAATAAATTTATATAGCTTGGCCACTAAACCTCAAACAAAAAAAGATTTTGATCAAAAAAAAAAATTACATCAAAATCTTATTATTTTCGTTTTCCGCTTCACTGAAGTTCACGACGTATGTTAATAAAAGTGGTAACTAAACTCATGTGGCAACCATGTCAACAACAGGGATTCTCAAAATTAAAAGTGTCATTGTATTGGTGAGAGAAGACCGGCTGCACCGAAATAAATTTTTCACGTAAATAAATTGCGAAATGAATGTTGCGGTAGAAAGTAAATTATAAAAAATTATTAGAAAAGGTACTTATAGTCTAGGCGTTTTTTCTTGTGACTATAACTACGGGCCATATACATATGCTAAAATATTTATATGTATAGTAAACATGGTCCAAGGCATAAATGTTAGAAATAAGCTATTTTGAACGCTGTGGAGGTCGGAAATCACAAGCATAAAAATAAAGACCACCATTGAGCTACAGTTAATTTTCAATGAAAGCTTGAGTTGATCTTTTGACAAGCTCAGATTACAAGCTTCGCAATTGGTTTATCTGCAATGTCTTTACTATCAAAACAAATTTCCATGGACATACCGAAATATTGCATACGCGAAAGCCAATTTAAATACGGTAATAAAATTTATATGAATTAGACGAATAAAGTGATTCTGATATCGATCATGAAGATAGAGACGCACAGGAAACCATAAGGGGAAGACCTACGAAACCTTTCCATGTGAGTTCTGACCGCTCTTACAGAAGAAAACTTCTGAATATCTCGGAAACTAATGGCAAAGTGGTTATCAACAAAGACTATATGGTTCGCACGAAAGTTTTTGGAAGCTAAGATTGTTGACCGCGCATCAATGGCTAGCACAAATCGTCAAAGAAGGGTATTGAATGCCTTCCGAACACCTCAGCAAATACAGGAGAAGGACAATGCCACTAAGTGCTTATCTCCTGATTCAGCATTAGAGCTCTTCATTAATGCTAAGATGACAAAGCACCAATATGAAGAGGTAAGACGTTCTATAATGGGCATAGGCTTAAACTTCTACCCAACATAAGATGTCATCAAAACTGCGAAAAACCTTTGCATGCCTCAAATGAAAGAATTCAGTATAACAGAAACATCAGCAGAGGTTAAATTACAAGCTCTGTTGAACCATACCTCTGAGCGATTACTGCAATGTATACAGCTGATCTGCAAATGGAGCTGCGTTGGCTCATCGGCACAAAAGGAGTACAAACAAACTCTTGCAGAAGGCGTGTATGACGCGCATATGTTGATGGTGTCTTTATTCCACTACCAGCGAAATTTGTCTTTGAAAAGGAAACTGCGATAACCGTTAAGAAACAAGTGCCGGCTATTAATACGCAAATGAACACTTTGGAAGATTACATATTATTTTTGGACGAAAAAAAAATCACTGTTCACCACAAATTGTTCGTAACAATGGTCGATGGCAAGGTCTCGCAGGTATTAAGTGACACGAAATCCACTCGTTCGAGCATTATTTGTGGCGCGCATGGAAGCAAATTAAGTGAACCTTCAACCGATTAGTGCGGAAAAGTGGGATACACATACATTTCTTTACTTTCACAGCTGCATGCCAAAATTCGCTTTATGGAGCATATTGTAAAGGTCTCGTATGACCTGGATTTTGGTGGAAAGAACATCATAACAAAATCTGCATGCAAAGCAAGTAATCTCATTGCATTTCTTTAAATGAAAATTTAAATATTTCGTCTCCCATTGGTTTCCAATTTCTTATTCCAAAACCTTGGATCAGAACAATTTCTCATGAAAGCTTGAAGTTCGTGTTAGCTTTCCCTTTTTTAATTTTAAATTGAATACCAGCAACGTAAACAAACAGTTTTTCCAGGCACCGCTGTGAAATGCGATACAATAAAAATGTGGAATTTTTGTCGCCGCTCACGAAGCAATTAAATTTTTATTACGGACGTTTGTGCAAGGATCGAATATTTAATTACACAGGAGCAAAATAGAGCAGTGAATATTGGACTAAGTGAGATACAAAGGAATAATAAATTGCTGCTTTCATAGCCGTTGCAGAAGCTTAAGCTCAAGGCAAATGTCGACTATTTTTCAGTAGGTAGTGCTGTTATTTCTATGGAAATTAAAGTCGCCATAGAAAGTAGGAAGCAAGCCAAAAAAGGTCAAATGTTAAACTGTTTAAATGACATTATTGTCCTATTTGGTTGGATATACTTCTAAACAGTAGAGATTTTGCATATGGAAAATTTATTTGAATTGAACGTGTGGAACTTTTTGCCAAGTTGAATCCTAGTGGCGCATAAGCGTATTCAGAGGGAGTTTTAAAATAGCACGCATGAATTTTTATACTCTACACTCAGCGTATATTCATGTTGTTCTTCCATTTGTCAAACATAAAACAAGGTGTGGTGGCTACAAATTAGTAAATATATATATATATTTTGATCAGCGTCACCTGGTGCCTTAGCCATATCTGCCTATCTGCTTCCTGTGAAATTATGGGAAAATAAAGCGAGATAGTTTTATCAAGGCTATCTCTTCAAATATATATGCTTACATACATACATTCCTTGTTGGATTGAAAGTAAGCGAAATCCGTCTACGGGCATGACCACCGCCCTTAGAATGAAACTTTTGAAATGCAATACTGACAGAATTACTAAACTTAGTGCAACCAAATCCCAAATAAAATGGTTTGAACTGGCACCACAAACGAAGTATAGTTGTATGGGTGGCACCACCACTTTTAAACGCTGAGGTCATTACCTCAGAGAGTACAACCAAACTTTGCAAAATTATTAGGAATGGTTTTCAAAAGGGGCGGCATCTCCACACAAACAAAAATTATAAAACAGTTTACTGGGACAATTATTTAAGGTAATGCAACGAATTTGTACAAAAATACTGGAGATGGTTTGGACATGCTCTAGGCTATGCTAAGAGCTGTTTAAGTTATTAAAGCCAAATTCAATATGTTAACGTTTGGTCAACTCTGCCAGCAGTAGCGTGGTAAAAGCGGTTCAACAAAGTTTTTTACATATTTCAAATACAGCCAGGACATTTTTTGTTGATCCCCACACTACTCAAAAATCACTGGCATTGATGAGGCATTCATATCAAGATTTGGATAATAATAATCTTACAGGTTATTTGCTGCAATGAGCAAATTAGAGCAGAGCGTTTTGGGCAATATGCTAAAGAAACAGCTGAACAGTACAATAAGTTATATCCTTGGCATGTCATGTCTCCAACAGTGCACAAGGTATTAATGCATGAGGAACAAATAATAAATTACCATGTCTTACCAATCAGCGACCTATCTGAAGGAGCACAAGAGTAAAGAAATCAGAATGATAAGTACTACAGGGAACATAACGCCCGAAAGTTTTTAAGGGAAGAAAGAAACGATGACCTATTTCGAATGCTAATGACCTTATCTGATCCATTTATATCTAGTTTAAGAAATTCAAAGAAAATTGTTCCTAGTAACTTAAGCAAAAAAGCCAAGAAATTAATTATTCAACCAACTGTAGAATTTTTTGAAAAAAACTGATGATGGCTCTTTTTCTCTTTTAGTTGCAAATGACTCTTTATTCATTTAGAAGATACAGATTTTTAAGTACTGATATCAAAAAAATTTTAATTTTTGGCGCAATATGAATGAAAATGTATGGGAATTTGCAAAAAATCAACTTCTTAATCAAAAAAAGTAATGATGAAATAGCAAAATTTTTTTCGATGGCTTGTATTAAAGGAAGGTACTGATTTTTGACCACCAAATGTTAAAAAACCCGCTTATTCTCATTGATCGCGCTACTAGGAGAGGCAAGATAGCACTTTTTCCTCACACGAATGGCTGCCCCGCGCTCTCAGTATCTGAAGAGAAAACATCCTATAACTGACACAGCAAGCACGGTAAATACTGCTGGGGTATGTCACACCCCACCTCATTGACTGCGCTACTAGGAAACTTCGGAAAAGATTAGGTAGAAGGTCTGAAGAAATGTTTGAGGAACTTCAAAATAAGGCATTCAGAGATGATATTTTGATAAGAAGTTCAGTACTTACAAAACTTAAAAATATTTATAAAAAGCTTTAAAAGCCATATATGACACAGCATAGTTAAACATTTTTGGGGTATGTGACACCCAACGCACTTGGTCGTGTTACATTTCCGAGCCTCATTGACGACGGGTCAAGTAACTGCCATGGACACATAAAATACCTTAAAGAGAAAAAAAAAATGGAAAACTGGCGTATTTAGATGCGCTCGTAATCAGAAGTAAAGTAAAACGGATCGGTATCAAAAACCAACAGCGACAGACAGACATCGCAACTTTAATTCCAAACATCCAAAAGACATAATTGCAAACACTTCCAAAAATTTTGTGAATAGAGTACTAAATATAAGCGACAAGTACTTTCACAAGAACAACAAAAGATGAACAAAACTAATACTAAATCGCTTACTAAGAGAAGCTGCAACTAAAAACACAAGGAAACCAAAAATGTACAAAGCTGTGACCTACCTACGTACAGCTAAGTATATAAGTACTTGCAGTGGCGCACCTAGGATTCTCTTCAGGGGGGGGGGGGGAGGGTTTCGCTGACATTTTTTTTAGTGAAAACGCACATTGATTGAATTTTTCAACGAAAAATATTTATATTTTTTGGTATATAACAAAAATGAAAAGGTTAAATTTAGCCCTTATATAGGGATCTTTTTTATCTAATCAGTAGTCCAGTCGAGGGTTTCAAGACGGCGAGGATTTTTCTGGCAAAATAATTCTACGGTTTCATCTGAGCAGATATCGATATCTTTATTAATATTTCCCAGAGCCAATCCATTCAAGCGGTCTTCTGTCATTGTAGATCTTAAATACGATTTCAATCGTTTTAACACAGAAAAACTTCGTTCTGGTGTTGCCGAAGCCACTGGAATCGTAGAAAATATTTGTAGTAAAATTGTGATGCTTGGGAAGAACGATTCCATTTTTTTGCTTTTGATAATGGTCAATGCTTCCATTGCATTCAAAGCATCTTTAAAATCGGTCTTACAACAATACTGGTGCCACAATTGAATTTCGGATTTGAGCTCAATTTTACTGCAATTTAAATCACTTTCGTAAGTTTGTCAACTGACAAATTCGTGTGATTTGCTAAGCCTTCTAAGGGTAAAATGCTCAAAAATGTACCTTGGAATTTTGATTTTAGTTCTGATATCATATGATCCAAGTAAGGGTAGTATATTGCAGCTCTAAAACATTTGAGTGAGAAAAAAAAAATTAAAATAAAACTAGTAAGTGCTATCTTTGGCCAGGCCGAAACTCACATACCCTACAGCACATTGAAAGTACCTTTTAAAAAAATGTAAAAAAAAATTGAAGAGGTTGAAGTTGAAAAAATGTAAAATGTTTGAAAGAGGTCGAAAAGTGTTGAAACAGTTGAAAAAGTCTTACAAGACTAAAAAATATGGAAACCTTTAAAGTAAGTTGAACGAAATTGAAAACGTCGAAATATATAAAAAATGTTGAAAAATGTTAAAAAGTTGAAAAATGCGAAAATATATGGAAATTGTTGAAACATATTGAAAGCGGTTGAAAAAGTCAAAAAATATTCAAGAGGTTGAGAATTATTGGAACCATTCAAAATCGACGAAAAGGTCGAATGAATTAATAAGTTAAAATATGCACCGCCCACTTCTCCAACTTCGCCTAGTTTCGGTTCAATAAATCGGTGTCCTTGCTTTGTTCTAAGTCTTCTAATGTTTCAGAGATAAACAGTAGCAATTCGCAGAAAGTATCAACGCATTCATGCCTTTCTACCCATCTAGTCGCACACAATGTTTTTAAACAATTTTTTATCTTTTAACTGTTGTACTCTTTTAGATGAGTTCGAGAAAAAGTTTGTCACTGATGAAACTGTCCCTAGCATGTTACGAATTTCAGAAACATCGCATGATTTGCCTACGCACAGATTCAGAGAGTGACTGAAACAATGGGTGTAAAATGCTAATGTTTGGTCTTCAGATATCAAAGCCAGAAGTCCGTTAATTTTTCCAGCCATAGTCGAAACACAACTTCACTGTCTTGTGAATAGGGACTTGTCGGCGTTGAAATGTCAAAAATGCTAATATTAAAATTTAAGTAAAATAAATGTTTTAGCTAAATTAATTTTAAAATTTAAAATAAATGAATTTTAAAATAAAAATATAAGAAAGTTATGAAAAAATATGTATTGTTATTAATTTTTCATTTTAATTTTAGACTACGTCGTAGCAAAGAGTTCTTCTTTTGACCTCAGAATAGACTTTTTGGTGGCAATGTTGTAGTAACATGAACTTGGGAAACAATGTAGCCACAATTTCAATCTTATGTATTATTACCAGTATTACATAAATCTTATTTCATCTTATATTTCCTTAATAAATGAAATCCATTCAGAATTTTTTTTGACATTAATTTAGATATTTAAAACAGTAGATATGAAGATCTATGACTATTTTAGTACGTTGCATAAGCTGACTTCAATCAATGCATATATAATTTAGTTAGGTCTTAAGATTATTTGTTGGCTATGAAAGTGGAATAGGAAATCGTGAGCCTGTAAATAGAAGACGGGGGAGTGGTAGTGGTGGTGTTGTTGTGCTGTATAAAGAAACCAAAAAAAAAATGTTCGTTGATATATTTTCTACATCGTAACAACACTTCACCAACACAAACAATTTTTTCGATTTCGATTTTCTGAAACGTTCTTGAATCGAAATATCTTTCGTCGGATGCCAGGGGGGCTACAGCCCCCATAGTCCCCCCCTTGGGACCGCCACTGAGTACTTGCTTTAGCAGCTCACAAATCCGATTTGAAGACTAAAAGCGACAACAAGACGGCGCCAGCGGCCAACAAGAAAACAATCGTGCGAGACGCTACACAATAGAAATGTTGCACATCATCAACCCACCTACAAAAACATACTGAACTACAAGACCGGCACAGACAACTGTGGGCATTAGACATGCATGTCGAACTTTGAGCGTTTCCGAAGAGTTCTAGGACACAACCTTACTTTGAACATGTCTAGACCACATATGTACATATTTACAAACATTTGATTAAAACAGAAAACATTTGACGAGAGTACGACACAAAAATATGACGTACAGACGGATAGAATATTTTCAACTTTAGATTTCTCAATTAATAATTTTTTTTAATTCATGGCAATAATGTCTTGTATTAATCTGCAAATGTTTTTCGGTATAATTATTTTTCCAGTCCCAAATGATAGTTGGAAAATCTAACCGATATAACGAAAACACAAATAAAAATTTAAGCAAAAATATAAATAAATAGCTTTAATTCTATATTACTAAAGCCAAAGCCCAAAAAATATTAAAATGTTAAATATCGATCAAATCAGCAACAAACAAAGACCATTTTCGTTAAGATTGTAACGGCAATCTGGTTGGGGTGTTTTTGCTCAAATGTAGCGTTATTTCGTTTACAAAAAAACTTTGCATGCTTTATGGGACAATCTACAAACCAAATATTTTAACATCTGATGTTGTGAATGTGTGTCCGCTTGTGATCCAGATACATTACCTCTACATTTGTTTTCTGAGTTGTGAAGCGGTATTTTTTATTATTATTTTTTTCGTTTTAATTAATTTCTTTCTCCATCTATTTCATCATTTTTCTAGAGCCTTTTTTCAATGAATACTTAGAACATAAATATGAGCTTTTGCAGAATTTGGTCAAACTAGCGTTATTGAAAAATTCATATTATAGGCATCCATCTAACTTATCATCTAGAGCAGCGATGGGCACGTAGTGGCCCTCTCCGCCCTTATGGCCCGAACCGTTATTCGACGCACAAGCAACCGAAAAACAATGCGCAAGCGTTGACTTGAGTTCAAATGAAAACAAAAACAACACACAAAAGCATTAGCGACGGTGACGCATTGTGTCTCGACGAATGTAGCAATGGTTCTGGTTTAAGGTGCAATTTGGTTTGTTTCTGCGCTGTTGCTGAGTTTTCAAATGAAAGCAAAAAACTTTTTAAATTACGTTTTTTGTTGTTTTATTTTGTTGTTGCGCCCTTTTGCTAGATTTCCATGCCCACCGCTGATCTAGAGCGATCCAAGATGAGAAGTTGTTTTGTATCGTTGTGGTGACTTAATACCACCACATATAAACAATTATACAACTAAAACACTATACACAAAACACCTTCTCTAAAATAAATAATATTTAAGTTTCTGTTGTAAGTTTTTAAAATCAAAAAATTTGTTTCATATTAAAAAATGTTTTTTCAATTGAAAATTATTACTCAAACGAAATGGATTATAATAAAATTACTAAAATAAAATTTGTAAAACTAATATAAAATAAAATATTTAATCAACAACTTCATCGTTAAATGACTTAGATAAGGTTTAGCTCTACAAATTTCCAAAATAAAATTTGGAAACTCGCAAAAGCGGCTGCAGAATTTGAAATTTGACTTTGCAGCAGGTATTTCGCTCTGTGATGTCGAATACGGATTTATCTTATGATATTTTAATATTTTTTGAAAAAATTTGCAGCCGTATATCCTGTATGCATATTTTTCTGAAAATTTGAAACCGACTGAAAGTTTTTTCACACGGTTTTAGACTTAAATGTTGGAAGAAAAGTTGCAGCGCACGTGTACTCTGATTAGTTTTGGCGTCAGTGGCATAATGGCATGACTACAAAGCATGACCTCACCTCTCTCCCACGTATTCCAACGCAGATTTTTGCAGAAGTCCTACCTTTCCTCCTTCCTTGAAGGCTTTTTTCACTTTTCTATTATAAGAGTGGCTTGTAACAATGAGTACCATTTTCATTTTAGATAAATTTATTTTATGAAGTTTAACACAAAACTACGTAAGCTAAGGCTCAAAACTAAGTTGCAACCAATTTTTTCTAGGAGTTATGGGCTAGTTATGTATCAGCGTGTAGTAAGCACCTTATCTAAGAGGGAGTTTTCAGTACTACAACTCTTACTGAGAATATATAGTCATCAGATCTATATCGGGAAGCGCCACACCTAATTAGAAATCACGTTTTTTCGTCATTATATCATTAGGAAGGTATTTCTGAGTTCAATGAAAGTTACAAATCGGTACATCATGATGTATGCATAATAATTCAAATCTTCAGACAGCCAAATGGTTGAGATATCTTAATTTGAATGCAGTTCTTGTACATATATGTACATACATATAGTATATCTACGACTCGTCTAACTTTATCATTGAACTTAAACTTACGTAATTGGTCTCCATAACGTTCAATGCTATAGAATTCAAAAAACTCAAATTTATTTCTACAATAAATTACTGCCTTAATATTCAGAATTTGTATGTAATCACTATCGGTAATTTTTTAGAGCAACTGGATAGGATTGAAGAAGGAATGGATCAAATCAATGCTGATATGAAAGAAGCAGAAAAAAACTTGAGTGGCATGGAAAAATGCTGTGGAATTTGTGTGCTACCCTGTAACAAGTTAGTACTAGTTAAGTAAGATAAAAGAATTCTTCAAAACTGTTCTTCACAGGAGCCAGTCGTTCAAAGAAGATGATGGCACTTGGAAAGGAAATGATGATGGAAAAGTTGTTAATAATCAGCCACAAAGAGTAATGGATGACAGGAATGGAATGATGGCACAAGCGGGTTACATTGGCAAGTAAGTCAACTTTATGATAAAAATATAAAATCGTGTTTACAGGGAAGGTAATGGAGCTTGATGTTTGAACTCTCCCATTTGGTCCAAAACCTTTGCCACAGTCAAATTATCCGTCTTATCACACCGAACGAAGACTTAAAACGACCCCACTAGACAATGCAACAACTGGACATTATTTATTTGCAAACGCCCAACATCGGAAATATCTATATTGATGAATATGTTTTCCATATTGTTTGCGAATGTTCTGCGTTAACACGAAGATGCCTTAAGGCTTTCGGCATGAATCCATTTTGAATCAAAAAAAAAAGGTTAGATCAAGTTGAAGGACTATATGTTAAAACAAGCCCATCCATGGCCGTGTTATGTTATGATGACAACTGGTCATCTCTCGGGAATAACTGAGCCTCTCATAATATTATTAATAGGCGGAGAGCTTTGTGCTGAAGCTAACCAATCAAGGTTACCTTGCCAAAGCCCATCCCGATACCTAAAAATGACCGAACTTTGTCCAATTTCGTTTTTATACCCTACATAGAGGGTATATTCACTTTGTCATTCCGTTTGTAACGCATAGAAGGGGCGTGGCAGGTATGGAAAAATGTATATATTCTTGATCAGCGTCACCACCTGAGTCGATATAGCTATGTCCGTCTGTCTGTCTGTCTGTTGAAATCACGTTTACGGGAAAACTAAGCAAGTTAATTGAATGAAATTTGGCACACAGGTCAAACTTTCTTGCAAGCTACTAGCATATAAAAATGGGCGAAATCGGTTGATGGCCACGCCTCCCGCCTATACTCTATGTAAATATGTCCAAGTCCATTTTAAAAAAAGTTGCAGCGATTTGGATGAAATTTGGTGATTTGGTGAAGATGAGAACTAAATTAAGATTAGGCTAGGTTTTAAGTTTGCAAAGGCTCTTAAAAGGGTGTAGCACAGCCCTAAATTTTAACTTTAACAGCGCCATAACTAGTAAATCGTGCAAGATATTGTGATGAAATTTGGTGCACGAATGCAGATCTTATAAGTCTTGAATTGGGCATAAAGTGGGCAGAATTGTAAAAGTGGGCGTGACACTTTTTAACAACTGAAAAGTTTGGATATCGTATAACTCCAAATGGCACATACGATTTTCATAAAATCATTTAGGGATGATACCACTGAAAGTTGTCATCAGTACCAGTTTAGTCAATATTCTGGAAAATTTCGTTGAAGGGCGTGGCACAGCCTACAATATTTATAAACGTTATAAAAAGAGAACCAACAACGCAATCGCTATGAAATTTAATATGGCAGATGTACTCTCTAAAAGGTGTCAAATTTTGGCACAATAGTGCCGGTGGGTGTGGCACCTCCCATATGAATAAAATACGTTTAATGCTATAGATAGTGTGCTATGAGAGTAATCTTCATAAAATTTTGAGTGGAGGTGTCGGTTACTATAAGCTTTGAAATCAAATGAAACATGACAAGATTGCATCAATGGGCGTGGCACCTCTTTCATTATCATACGGTTGTAAGTGCTATTTTAAGTGAACTATTGGAGCAATTGATTTGAAATTTGATGTAAGTGGTTTACTGGGTATTAGGTACATATGAATCAAAAGCTTTTGAAATACCTACAGTGGGCGTGGCACCTTCCATACAATTAAAATACCTTAAGTGGCATAACTATCGAAATATATGAGCAATCATACTGAAATTTGGTGTAAGAGGTTTGCTTATGGAAGGCTATTTTTTAGCAGTGGGTGTGTCACCGCCCTAAATTTTAAGAATAATTACCGCACATATCGCCAACTATACAAGCTATTGTGCTAAAATTTGGTTTGTGCATGTATATCACGAATATCATTTATTGAAACAAAAGTGGGCGGAATTTGAGCCCATTTCATCCAAACCAAACTATGTTGCGAATCTTCTCCAGACCATAAGAAATATATTTGTAAAATCTTTCGGATCGGTTTAACGGTTTAGGAGTCCATAAGCAACGCCACCCACCCACCACATAGGGCCGTATTACCGCATGGCCAACAACGCCGTGGCGTAGGGCGGCAGCATCCGAGGTGGACGGCAGAATTTGGAAAAATTAGAAAAAAATTTTTATATTGAACGCTCTTAGTTTTCAATCGTATATTGCTGTGCGTGGGTTTGTTAGATTTAGCGATTTTGTTTTGTCTATAATAAAAGAAAAAGTATCGAGAACTCTGTGCATAAGAGCTACTCAAGTTTTTGATTGATCTATTTATTTAGATATAGATGAATAGAGATTTGTTTTAAAAAGATAATTCTGCCTCCTTATAAGGGGCGGCATTAGATGTTTGACGTGGGGACGGCAATTTTCGCAATCCGGCCCTGCCACCACATACCCACATTGAGCTTAATATATATAGAACTATATCAAGCTGTGTTCTACTGGTAAAGCGCAACCTCCTAGGTTCGATTACGAGCAGGGTCATATTTCCTACCTAATTGATATAAAATTTTTTTTTTTTTTTCAATGTGCTATACAAAAATTGTTTTTATTTTATTTAGTTTTTATATAGGGACCTTGTTGTTCGAAAAATAAATTCATATGAAACTGTAGAGGAAATTTTTTTCTTATGGTTAATTTTTAAATTAATTTGCAATTTTATTAAATTACTTATTTATAAATTAATCATAAAATACTAATGGCTAATTTCAATTCAATATCAATGTAATTGCGAAATACAAAGAAAAGCAGCCTTCTGCTGTTTCATTTCATTTATTAACTAAATTAAGGCAATAATCTAATAAAATGTAAAATTGTAGTGCACATGGAATTCGTTGCAAAAACTCTCAGAGAGCATCAGAAAATAAAATCCCATTCTCTTGATTCATTACACCGCAGGTACTGCATTCTGGCACAGAAAGCTTGCGGTCGAATACGTTCTACGTTTGGAATCTCGTTCGTTAATATCTAATTCAGTAAATATCTTTTAGTGAAATTTTTAGAACAGAAATTTTTGGTCAAAGGTGAACATCATCAAATGTGAGATCTCCTGGAATTGAACTACATACATCCATATTTTATCCATTTCTGCTTTGTGTTTGTAATATGTAAGCCACGCCCTCACCATCGACGATATGCATGTTGTCAGAAATTCTATGGTGAGTATTTACTAAATACTCATTGACCATTAGAAGCGGTTTCAGAAACGGAGGACAATAGAGCTAAGGCCTCCATAGCAAGCTTTGAATTTTCCTCTTCGAACTATCACATTTCCCTACAGCAAAAAAAAATTTGAATAGTTTAAGTAAGAAAATCTTAAAAATCACGTTGCTCATAAGAAAAACAAAATGCTTTTTTATCAGAAATCAGGCGACTCATCAAAAATTACATTTAACTTCAGAAGAACCCATAAGAATCTAAAAAAACCGAGCACATTTTCAAGCTTCGAAAAAGATTTGTATAGAGTTAAGTTTGCTCACATCTCGGAAGCTTTGCCTCCAAAAGTTGGAAAGTGAATCAGTGTTGGCATTTGTCAAGACAATTTACTGCCAATTTGAAATTTCTTGTGAATAAATTTAACAACACGATTTTAAAATCGCGATCGTTAGACGCACAATGAAACACGCAAATGTGACTTCTTGACGTGAAATCGATTTACGTTCTTCTTTTCTTTAATTCGTGCCTTACACATTTTTCAATTCGAAGTATACTTTCCATGTAAATGAATGAAAACTATTACACGACCTGTTTAAACTGCCACAGAAAAATCTTTCATCAATTACAAAGATAGACTCTTTGTCTTTTTACATCGTTGTCCATTCCCGAAAGAACTTTGCCGACCAGTGACTTTAAAAAACTCCTTAATCATTGAACTTAAATAGAAAGATTTTCAAAAACTTTAGTGTTAGTCTTAATATGTCCCTTATAAGATGATACATTTCCCCTTTTGGTGTCATACATTTTTTTCATGAATTTTCAAATTTTATTCAACAAAAAAGATTTCAGTTGAAAAGAAAATTTCCAGTTTAAAATTCCAATTGTGGAATTTGTCTCTTGTGAAAGCCCATCTATAAATATATGACATGTACGTAAATATACACACCTTTTTACTGTTAATATTTCAGAATAACAAACGATGCAAGGGAAGATGAAATGGAAGAAAATATGGGTCAAGTTAACACAATGATTGGTAATTTACGTAATATGGCGCTTGACATGGGCTCAGAACTGGAGAATCAAAACAGACAAATTGATAGAATAAATCGAAAGGTATGTGAATGATATATTTAATATTTTTTATTTTCGTTTAAATATTTGGCAGTACTAAACTGCTACATACACAAAAAATTACAATTTACTTTCTTGGAAAATTTGACCCAATAATTCGTCGTATAAATTTTTAGAAAATCAAGATAATGGTAGCCAAACCATATGTCTACAAACAGAAAAACCAAAAAATTGCTTAACTCAAAAGAAAAAATGGTCAAAACTGTGCTGAAGTAATAGAACGAACTCGATGTTTTAGTCAAATTTACTGCTTTCAACCGTCAAAGGGTCGTAATGTTCCCTGCCAAATTAGTTTTTCCTATGCCAAACTAGTAAATTTGAAGCGTGTTAGAATGAACATGTTTGCTCCCGATTTTCTCGAAATTTTAGAATGTTGGGGTAACATGCTCTAATATGTTAAACACCGATTTAGCGGTGGCACTTGGCCGCGGATCGCTATAGTATGTCCTACACCGGTGAGTTAGCGAAGCCCATGTTGTATATAGTATAGTGAACCGCGGTCGAAGGTTGCCGCGAAACTGGAGTTAGACAGGCCGCCCACTTACCCTAGTTAATGCTAGGCTAAACTGATTTGTCCTAACACGCTTCGGATGAACATGTTTGGCCTAGGAAAATCAATTTTGGCCGGGAAAAAACTAGTTTTTCCTAAAAACTAGTTTCGCCGGCTTATACCGGCAGCACAAACAATTTTATTTACTTTTAACAAAATCCATTCACATTAAACCTACATATTACATTAATATGAATATGAAAATTTCAGAAGTATTGGATAAAAAGTGCATAAATTAGAGCGACCACCCCGAAACGGTATTTTAGCTTCTGAGTTACCTATTGAAGCAATAAGGTTCTCATGTAGAAAATAAGTTCAAAGATGAAACTGGTAAAATGTTTGATCGGATGCCAAGAAGTATAATTAGAAAATTTCAGAAGTATTGGATAAAAAGTGCATAAATTAGAGCGACCACCCCGAAACGGTATTTTAGCTTCTGAGTTACCTATTGAAGCAATAAGGTTCTCATGTAGAAAATAAGTTCAAAGATGAAACTGGTAAAATGTTTGATCGGATGCCAAGAAGTATAATTAGACTAGGTTGATTCTATACCACTTAGCGATTCCTACGGGTAGCAATTTAAAAGGTCAAAAAAACGCATTTTTTTAATAACTCGCGCTTGATATAGTTTTTGCTGATTTGCTCGGAAATAACACTTTCAAGCAAAAATTATGTCACGCACAAAGTGTGGAAAAGAAAAAAAATTACTTTTTGTCAGTAAAACCTCCGCACGGATTTTGGTAATTTCATAGTAACTCAATTTCAAAGCAACATAAAGATCTATCAGTTATGAGTTACCAATTTCAAAGCAAAATATAGTTATATATATATAATTATAGTTAGGTTAACGTACTCGCACATACGTCTTATTGCCTAAAAGACGATTTAGTTTTTTCTTTTCTATAAATTCGAACTTAATATATTTTTGATGTGTGAGCATATGTACTTGTATGTATGTGCATCAGGCCGGATCAATCTACAAGCAAAAAAAAAAGTTTGGGAAAACAACCCTCTATTTAAAAGCTTTAAAAACAATTTTTTTTACTTTTTAATAATTTTTTTTGAATATGATGAACTTTCTTCCCATGATAAATTGCTTGCTTGTTCCTTGGGAGATTTATGCACAAGCCAGAATATCTTCAATTCTAAATGAATTTCTCCGAAATCTCCCCTAGAGACTATGTTTGAAGCATTTAATACTGTTTCTCCCACTAATCAGCGCCCAGTATATAATACTCCCCTTGCTACAAGCTCTACTGGTACTACTTTCTTACAAGTGATGTCTAAGCTTTTTCGAATTTTTTTTTTTTTTAAAAATCGGTAATAAACGTACGTATTCAAAATTTCAGTGATTCCCTGTCGTTTTGCTGCTGTCTATGAACCGAACATGAATATTTTTGGGTTCATAATATCTGAGGGTTAATAAAGTCTGAGTTTCAATCAAAAACAAAAACGAGACGGTCCAAATCGTTCGTTTTAGTCCATAAGACTAAATCGGTTTTCCCTTTACCACCAAAATGTAAGAGGTTTGCATTCAAAAGTGAACTTAGAACTTTCCTGAAGACATAATTTTTACCGAGACTTGGCTTAACTGCTCTTTTCTGACCAGGAACTGTTTGATAATAGCTTTAATGTCCTTAGAAGGGACAGATGTATGGACGACTCATCTCCTGTTGGAGTTCCCTAAAAATAATCTTATCTGTGCATCTAGTAATGAACTTTTGTGTGTTAAGGTGATTTTTTGTAAATCCAATTTGTATATCCTTATACTCGTAGAAGTCTACGAGCACCTTTCGCGGGCCGCAGAATTTGTCATTGAAAAACTTTGTACCAATGACAAAATTTTATTGCTAGGCAACTTTAATCCGCCTGACTTAAAATGGACTACTTCGGACAATGGTTCATATGTCCAAAAACTCGACAACAACAATTTTTTGTTGACGAAATCCTGCCCAATTTAGAACAAGATAGTTATATTACAAATTCCCACAGTTGACAACTGGCCTTCGTCCTGACTACAGACAGTAGCAATGTTGTTGTACAAAATGCTCTAACTGCGGTTGATGCGTACCATCCACCTCTGAGTGTGTTGCACCAATCTGATAGAGATAACATAATTACTGCTAATTCGGGCACTTCGCTTTCGTTCGTCAAGAGTTGCTCGTTGCTACGTCGCATCAAACATTGGCTGCTATCTCTTTGGTTGCTCAGTCTGATGTCTCTTTTGCCACTGCGCTTACGACGTCACCTGTTTCTTTGCATGTTGCTGTTAATGGTGTGTCTGATGTTGAGTCGGAGTGTGTGTTGGATGTTCTTCTTCTGCCGCTGTTCCTACTGGAGGACTGGACTGGTTGACAGTCCGAAAAAAGAAAAAACAAAATTCAACATAAAATAATAAATTTGTTGCTGGAAATTGCGCTAATTCTGTGCCTGATGTTGTGTTTTCGAAAAAAAACTCTGCATATCTCCTCTTTTAAACCAACTGTATCTGTAGAGAATATCATTGATTATGTTTCATCACGCGCTCAAATAGATAAAGAACACATGGTCTGCTATCGCTTGGTAAAAAAGGATGTTGATGTATCAAAATTAAAAAGGGTAAACTTTAAGCTGATAATTCCTGCATGTAGTTACAATAAGGTTTTTAACTCTGCGCTTTAGCCTCCTGATGTTTTGGTGCGCCCGTTTCTTTTTTCGCAGAGGTAGGGATAACTCCGACCAGAAGTTAACCGTCAATAGCCCCATTGCTTCTAATATTAATGCGCTAAAATTTTACTACCAAAATCTCTCTGGTATGCGAACAAAATTAGTGGATGTGCATAGTTATATGTCAAATGCTGATTATGACGTTTACGTTTTCACGGAAACGTGGCTTAATGATGATTTTCATGATGAAGAAATTGCTGACCCGTCACTGTTTCAAATCTATCGTAAAGATCGTAGTGCTCTTCAAACTGGTTGCTCGAGAGGTGGAGGGGTGCTGGTAGCTGTTAGAATGGATATATGTTCATCTTTGTATAGTATTGATACCTTAAATGGTTTGCTGGATCAACTATGTATTACTATGCATCATCCTAGAGGTAGTATCACTGTCTGTACGTCTTATACTCCACCGAATAGTTCTCCTGAACTGTACTGCAAGCATGTTGATAACATCATTGCATTATCGTCTAATGGCGGCAGTGATGACTATTTTTGCGTTGTTGGAGATTTTAATTTCTCCAATTTAAACTGGGCTCCTGCTCCTGATGATTAAATGGTATTTATTCCTTTAAATGTCAATAAATTGTTTGAGATCTATTTAATCGATAGCTTTCTAAGCATAGATCTTGCTCAAATTAATTTTGTACTGAATAAGTTATCCAAAGTCTTAGACTTAGTTTTTGTAAGTAAATCTTTGAAATTCAAATTATTTGAGATTTGTTCAGTCCTAAAAAAGTTCCTCATTCATCCCTTCATCTATGTCTTATAAGGATAATGTACCCAATTCTTTAACTGAAACTGTTGATTTATTTGCGAAATTTTTTGTTTCGAATTTTGATAGTCGTTATTTACATATAGTACTCATAATAAGCAACTTGAGCTTAATATTGAAGAATCATTACTAAGTTTTGGTTCACTTTCTTTAACATCTGATGATATTGAGAAAGGTATTTTTAGTTTGTGTGGTTCCTTCAAAAGTGATCTTGATGGACTTAGTTCTTATATGCTTTTAAAATGTGTCAAAGCTATCTCCGTTCCACTCCTGTCGATTTTCAATATCTCTATGTCTGGCACTTTTTTAGATAAATGGAAAATTTTTTTAAATCAGGAAATAAAAACAATATTGAAAATTATAGGCCTATCTCAAAACTCACTAACATATCGAAACTTTTTGAAAAAATTGTTAAGGAAAAAGTTTTCTTTGCTGTAAGAAACTTAATTTGCCACCACCAACATGGTTTTGTTTCAAGTAGGTCTACAATAACAAACCTCAGTATCTTCACAAGATACTGTGTCTACTCATTTGAAGATGGTAGTCAAGTCGACGTAATATATTCTGATATTTCAAAAGCTTTTGATAAAGTTTCACATTATCTTCTGATTTCGAAACTATCTGTTAATAGGGTCTCTTTGGAGGTTTAGAAAATATTAAGTCTTAAGCTTTTTTAGTAACTTCTGGAGTGCCACAGGGCAGTATCCTTGGACCATTACTATTTATTCTTTTTATTAATGATACATCAACATGTTTTTCCTCCGTACGTTTTCTATTGTATGCAGATGATCTAAAATTTCTTCCATACGCATAAATGCGACAAAATAGTGTTGCGACTGATCGCACAACCCAACCGTTGCATGCGGGCATTTAATTGTGAATGAAACGACTGATGTGTCAATGACAAAATCAATCGTCTTAGTTGCGCGGTACGTCGACTATGCTTTTGGTGTACAAGATCGTTTTATCGCGTTATTGCAGCTCCCAAAGGCAGATGCAGTTTCTATTTTTTATTTATTGAAAAGTTTTAGATGTACATATGTGCTTCCTGATTCTAGAAATCTTTCAAAAGCTTTAATTTTTTGTATATCATCAAAATTTATATATAACTAAATCCTACCGAAATCAGGTTTAACCTACCAACCTACCAAGAGAAAAGAAAACCTACCACGTTTGGTAGGAAATAAACAACAAACATAAAATTTACTCGTTCGCTCTTATTCTCAATTTGTCAAATTACATCGCAAACAAAAAAACGTTAAATTGTTTGCCTTCGCAGAAAAACTTAAAAACAGGCTACGCGTACTAAATCGCGGACATCAGTTAGTAAAGAATAAGGAAGAAAGATTGTTTAGATCGATGGAACATAAAGACGATTTATTAATTAAAACGAAGGAAATTGACTGGATTTTTAAAGAAAAATTTTTTTTTTTATTTTACTTTTTTTTAATCTTACAGCTTAATGACAATTGTACAGTTTAAGTCTCAAAAAAGTTTATTGGTTAGAATCGTTAACTTTTGTTTAAGGATTTTTTTGTGCAGAAACGCTTTAGTGCTAACAATTGTGAGTTCTGGAACAGATTATAATTAACCTTGCAATTACACATTTAAATAAATAGACATATATTTTTCTACCTTCAATAAACAAAATTTCTCCTTAGCAAAAAACTTGAAAAATAATTTCGAAGATTTTGTTTCTATATTTCAGATTGTCTTATATAACTGAGTTTTTTATTTATTTACAGGGTGAATCCAACGAAGCGAGAATAGCGGTTGCAAATCAACGAGCCCATCAATTGTTAAAGTAATTTTTTTATTGTTAATAAGTTTACATTTAAGATTTTTTAAATTAAAAATCTCCGATAACATACATAACCTTAAATAAAATGTTCCAGTGATACAAAAGTAATAAATTTAACCATTTAAATCCTTAGAAAATTTGTACAGACGTGGACGATTTGTTTAAAATTATCTTAATGGCCTTGAAATTATTTGAAAAATTTTTTTTTAAATATTTGCATAAAGAATTCAAAAAAAATACTACTTAATTCATGACGTTTACTAAGTAAACCCTTTGTTTCTATGTTTACGTAATATTACAAAAATAAAATACAAAGTATTGAAAATGCCTGCGTGCCACAGAAAAGCCCGTTCAGCCTCAATCACAATGATGACGAGATAGCGTGACGAGAGCGTCCGTGAAAACAGATGAGTCTGCCCAACACACCGAATATGTAAATCACTTAACGTCGAACTTCCTGAAACTTTAATCCTATATGGATCATTTTTCTCTTTTTTTTTTGTTACATGGCATCATTATTTATGCATTCGCTACTTATTTATCAATACAATAATAAGAGCACGTGTCTATTAAGTTTTTCATGGAATATGTTTAAAGGCAGTTTTCGCAATGACTAATTAAACATTAAAATTGCAGCCAATAAAATCTGGCACTTTTTAAAAAAATTTTTAGACCCGTATTGTCCAAAACTCGTATGTAGCCTTAGATCGGGTCTGAAAATTAATATGAATGTGCAATTATATATTACAGCTAAAGTTCATCGCGAAATCGGACCGAACACAATTTTATTTTTCTTTTAAATTTAAGTTCGTACGCATATACAATGTAAATATAATACAATACTTGCAGTCAGTATATGCGTACGAACTTAAATTTAAATTTATATATATATATATATATATATATATATTATTGTTTGAGAAATAAAAACGGCCTTGCTTTCAAAAGTAATTTCCAAATATCAAAGTAGTATGGTTTAAATAAACTATAACCGATACGCTTTTGAGCAAAATTTGATTTTCTGTTGATTACTGCGAACGGTTTTTCCAAATTGCAGATCTTTATTTTTTCTTAATTTCTAATCATAAATTCCTATACATGTACATATATTCAAAGTCAAAGATAATATATAAAAAAAATTATCGAACAGTTTTCGAGATATAAAGACTGACAGTGCAAGGAAAGCGATCATCAACCTATGCTTTACTTACTGTTTCTTGTGTATACGGAAGGTACCACAGGCACCGTTGTGAGTCCGTCCAATTTTGGTTTAATAAACGTTTGTAATAACGAACATCTTCTTTAAGTATTTTATTGTCTGTCTAGATGTACATATTTGAGAGTTACTAATTCATATAACAACCGCTAGTGTAGAAAGGAGGAGGGCGGATTGGTATCGTATGGGGTGCCCACAGGAGAATACATTTTTAGCGTCTGTAACGTATTTTCGATACCGTGGGCAATAGAAATCATGTATAATGGAAGGTTTTGTATGATGAGATCAAAAATGGTGTTTCCGCCTCGGGTTCTTAAAGGTGTCGCTTTGCTGCTGGTAACAACTTGGAGCTCAGATCATCCAATAGAATTGAGACTTAAGTTGATTTCAATCAGCGTCGCTTGGGTCTAGTTTCCGAGGCATAGTCATGGATAGTTGCGGATATGGATTTTCTAAAAATCACTATAAGTTGGGAACTCCCGAATAAATTTTTAACATATTCACGGCATATGGAAGGTAATATTACAGTCTATAGTATTGGTGCATAAAAATTTTAAATTAGTTCTAAATGCCAATATGGGGGTTCTTAAAAATTGTTCACCATTTTTTTAAGTTTTCGTTATTTTCACTAAAAATTTCATTATTAATTTTAACATATTAAGAAAGATCAATTAATTTTTTTTTTCATTTAATATGCTACTTGTTTCTAACTTTTCTTCTCTGAGCCTATTATATACAAAAATTCGAACGAATTGTCATTTTTAGTAATGTATAAATGTTATTTATTACTATTAATCTATAATTTTAGTAACATGTTAAGAAAAAAATTTTGATCATTATTTAAGACCTTCATATTTGAAAATAGATGGAACCGATTTTAAATTTTTATGCACCAATCTTATAGACTGTAAAATTGCCATCCATGTGCCATCAATATATTAAAAATCTATTCAAGAGTTCCAAACTTATATTGATTTTTAGAAAATATATATCCGCAACTTTCCAGAGAAATATAGAGACTCAGACTCAACAATTCAACCTGGTAATTGATGACATGCGCATGTTTTGGTTTCAAATCCTGGTACAAATTAACCAAAACTGCTCTGATGAGGCTATATATATATATGAATATGTTTATATATGTATGTGTAATAGCCGGAACATATATCAGCAATAACCAAGTTAAATTGTTGCATTTGTTGTCTTTGCCATGTTTGTTAAAAAAAGCATTGGCCGATTTGTGAAAGTTCACATGAATATCGGTTTCTGCCAGTGACTGTAAAATCCATCAAAATAATGTTCAAATATTTACTAACAATAAACGAATTTTCGTAGATAACGAGTATACCCTGAATTGGAAGTTCAAACATTGTTTGTTGAATCGAACATGATATTTTTGAGAAATTATAGAGATTTGTTTTAGTCAGATGAATATTTATTTATCTTTTCATATTTGATTTCATTTCAAATTATTATGAAGATACGCAACATAAATAAAACATCTCTAAAAACCTTCTGCTTGGCACACAGTTGATGTATTTATGATGATGCAAATATAAAAAACATCCAATATAAGGAGGGGACGATATTGGAAAATATTGATCGATAGAAATGTGCATCGATCTCTTCAAGTATCCATTCTAAGACAATTGATTTTAACCGATTCGAACATTAACTCTACCTCTATATGGCATATGATTTGATGTTTATTAACAAGTGAGATTTTGGGATACATGTTTCAACCAACATATTATGGTGCTTATTACCAAATATATATATAATTGGCTTAACAGCATTATCAATTCTGCAGAATTTGTGACGTTTTAAGTAATATTTAACATTTATTTGCCTATACCAAATATACCATTTGCTAACTATTACCAAATCACGAAATTTCCAGGTATGAGATGATCTGTTTTTGCTGCAATACAGCAGCATAATGTGAAACACATTCAAACAAACAAAAAACGGGCAAGATTTTTTGTAATTTAGTTTTTGCGAGGAAAACAACACGGGATATGGTATCGGTTGCAAATTGAAACAACGAAATCGGTGTTTGTTGTAAATTTGTTTGATTAATGAAGTCAACATTAAACGTCATGCTATTGGATATGCTTGATGTAATTTTCTCAAATACATCTTCAAAGATTACAGAAAATATGATTTTCTACCATTTTTATCAAAAAAAAAAATCTTAAGTACAAAATTATTCCCCTAGAAAGTTGCTATATAATAACTCGCTTACTATTTTTCATTCCAATAGTTTTGTTGTTGAAAAACTAATTTTTAAAATTTGTAGTTGTGGAGTTCAGAACACTAACCAAGAATATATACATATGCTGGGCGGGTATACGTCTACTTCAATTTTTTTTTTAACTTGAAAATCGCAATACTTTACCGGTGTAGAGCTACTGCGCAAAAGCGGCATTTCAAAACAGTACATATTCTCGATTTCAATGGCATCGTACAGCTTAGAAACCTACGGGTCTAATGCACTACTAATTAGCACACAAGCAGTATCTCAGTGGAAGTGAATTTTAAGAAAATGGATATTCAGTTAATGTCGTATCCTTGAAATATATATAAAATTGAGATAGAGAAAATTGAACTTGAACTAAGATATCGGCATCTCGAAGTGTACGATGCCATAAGAATCAAGAATATGCTTTGTTTTGAGATTCCGCTTTTGCGCTTCTGAGGGCAGCACGTTAGTTCAACACTGGTGAAGGATTGCGACTTTCAAGCTCAAAAAAATATTTGAAGGAGGCGTGTCCGCCTTCTTGGTCAGTAAGCAGAACTCTACAATACACTAAAACTTCAAGAAAACCGAATGGGTTTCCCTCAAACTAAACTATTCCTTAAACTTTTCCACTACAACTTTAAAAAATGAGTCTTTCAACAATAAAACCATTGGAATGAGTCATTATATTGCAACTTTCTATGAGAATAATTTTGTACTTAGAACTTTTTTTCATATCTCTCATCGTTTTCGAGAAAAACTTGAAGCTAAGATTAAACACAATTTTTTTCAAAAACGATCATGGTTAGGATTTTGGTTTTCATAAAAAAATAGTTGTGAGACATCCCAAATACAAAGTCAAGAAAAACATTTGCAGTGTTATGGGTTAAGGTCACTTTCGACGAACCGTGATCTTCGTAATACATCTTTTGGATCAAAAGTTGCGGAGTATAAAGGTAGGGGAGGGAGATGTAGCCTTGAGCCCCATCATATTTTGTTTGAAACGAAGAATAAAATCCTTTTTTTGTATATACGTAGGTATATTAGAAATGCTTACTTGGGGCCTCTATTTAAATAATTTTTGTGATTTGCAATAGGGAAAATGTCTTTATATTGTACATGACCTTTTTTTTGAACCACCAAAACTTTTTTTTAAATGTCTTACATTAAAGGGTTCGTTTTCGTTTCGTTTGTTTGAAACACTACTAATTGATGCCTTACATGACTGTATTTAAATAAGATTTTTGTATCTATTTTCAATTTGACTTACATAGACTCAAGGGTCATATATTTCGAAAACTGTTTTGTATTTTGAACACAGGTGCATGTGTTTATCAATTTAAAGAAAGAAAATATTTTGCTGCTTATGCATTTTAATTAGCATTTACGCAAAAGGTCCGTTCTCTGCATGCGAAGGTGGTTGGTCAGATTCGAACCTTTAACTTTTGGCATGTATGCTTACATCAGACTTTCTGAACTAATAAAATTATTCTAATTTCAAAAATATTTACGTCGAGGGTATGTGCAAAGCATTAGTGTGCTATATTCGTAAGCAATAATTCAAAGTTTAAATACTAATATCATGTTTAGTTTTAATATAATTTATAATTTAGTTGTGCTCTGTATGTATGTATAATAAATAAAGTATCAATCTTAAGCTACTGTACATATTAAATACGCAAAATGTATTTTAGGTTTTAACTGATAAAGCTTAAGTTAGATTTAAAAATCGTCCATTTCTACAAAGGCGTTTCAAAACATATGCAATTGTTTAATATTGTACCTTTCTTTTGTATATTATTTAGAAAGTAAGATTTTCACCCAGGTTAGATAAAATCTTGGGAAGGTAAATACATTAAAACTATCAACGCATTTAGTGTACTACTTCGTAATCAGTAATGTACATACAATAATACTGAATTCAATTACATTTTTGCTCACTATGTAATGTAACTGATATCAGTAATTATTGTGTTCTAAAAATTAGCAATTTTTAAAACTAAGGAGGTTATGTTTTAGTGTATTATTTGCTTATCAATATCATTATATATTTATAAAACTGCAAAGTTTTGTCAAAGTTCGAAAAGTTTTAAATAAATTTGTCTTGCCTTATGGCTTGTAAAATACATTGTTACCATATACCACAAAACATACTAAGCAGCATTGTTTTATTACATAGAAAACGCCTGTAGTTCACAATTGAAATTTTGAATCTTTCAGTTTTCCGATATCCTACCACATAAATTTTAATTTAGACAACTACAGAATTGGTAGCAGAGAGTTGGAGCCCTAACTGAACTATCCCTAGTATATTCAACGATTTTGGATAGTTTCGGAGATATCAGGAAAATAAAAATTCATGAGATTGCAACAGTTCAACACAGTTCAACAAATTTGAAACTGAAAGAGGACGTTGTCTTGAACAGTTTTGCCTGACCAAGTTATAGTGCAGTCCTGGCTTTTTATCTGCATATGAAGGTTAAAGTGCATAAGAGGCTAATTTTTTTTCGAAACTCTCAAAAATAGCTTGAAGTGTATAAAAAATGTGGACCAAGTTTCAAAATGGGAAAAAAGGGAGAATGGACTTTGGAAGTCACAAGGGATGTTTTGGATCCATTAATGGAAAAAAATTTCATTACACCAATCGAAAAGAAAAGGTTAAAAATGGATTTTGGAAGTCGCCGGTGATTTATAATGGGGGTTTTTACATAAACTGATTTTATTAAATCAAAATTTTATAGCACCAATCGATGGACAAATATCGGAAATGGAGTTTGAAAAGTTCAAAAATGGATTTTGGAAGTAGTCAGGTGGGTTCCCAAATCTAATAAGTGAAATCGATAACAGGTCAAAAATTATTTTTTAGGGAAAACCCGATTTATCAAAAAAATGTGTTGTACCCATTTTTGGGAAAATTTTTTTGCAACCCACGGGAAAAGATCGAAATTGGATTTTGGAATAACCAGGGGGTCCATAGCTTCCTTAAAGAGAGTCTTCGAACCATTTATGGAAAAAAAAATTGATTGCAACAATCGATGGGAAAAGGTCGAAAGCTTTTTTGAGATGTCACAAGAGTGAGTCTCCTAAGCGAAGTTTAAGACCCATTTTTTGAAAATAAAAAAATTATAACACCAATCGATGTGAAAATGTCACAAATGGATTCTGAAAGTTACCAAGTGGATCTGCGGCAACCCTAATGGACAGTTTTTAACTCACTTTTAGAAAGAATATAATGCAAAAGTCGATGAGGAAAAGTCAAACGTGGACTTTGGAAGCCATCAGGGAGATGCTCGACCAACTCAAGTGTTGTTTTCGATCCATCTTTCGAAAAATTTTGTAAGTGGGACTAATATTAGTTTTTGGTAAAAGTAGCTTATCGGTCTAATAAATTAAGAAAATACGAACAGGGCAAAATCGAAAATATTCGAATAGCAGATATTTTGAAAGACTCTTCTTTTGCGAAGCCCTTAAAAAAACTTAAAATTACGATGCTACTGTCAAAGAAGTATTTATATACAAAAAAACAACACTCCGAGATTTGTCGGTAATTGGAACGTACCGTAGCGTAGCGCAAAGTAAAACAACGGTCTTAGAATCAGGAGAAATGTGATTTTGGCTTTTGTTGCGCTTGGGGTTTTTAACAATGACGTCAAATTTCCTCTGCTCTGCCATTTTGTATTTTGTTAGGATTTTCCATTTAATTTATTTAAATTTATATGAAATATTTTTGAATATAATAAAAGGAAAATGAATGCTAAGCAAATTGAAAATTAATAAAATAAAAATGAATGCTAAGCAAATTCAAAATTAAAAAAAGGAGGAAAACCTTTCGGTTATTATTCAATATAAACTGTAATTAGAAAAAAGAGGAAAACCCTGATGAGAATCATTCAATAATTTAATTCCTTGAGCTGTTATTTATTTGTACTTTAAAATAATGAGTTGTTTATTTCACATTAAAGCTGCCTTTGAGAAAATTCATTTGTATTGCTACCAAGCAACCAGCAAATCCAGAAGAACGATTATTATTTTGCCTTCTCCAAAACAACAAATTTGCAACCGATCCCGCGCGATTTGAGTTGTTGCTGTCAAATTTTAATAGGACAAATTAACATAACCTTTATTGTTATTTCATCATCATATTGAAAAATATAGAAATTGAAGAATATTTGTGACTGTTTAAAACAATTTCAATTCAAACTGCAAGACAGAATAATTTTTGTTTGAAGAAGGTGCTCATCAAGTCAAACAACATGAATATCATTTTTATTTTTCAGTTTAAACTGAAAAACGCATGCTCTCGAGCAAGGGATCAATGGTGCTTAAGCCCCCAAAATAAATATTTTTGAATTTGCAAGGACTTAAGCCCAGATTAAAGTAACACGGCGATAGTGATAGTCTATTTTGACATTTTGATTTAGTTCCTTTTTAATTTTAAGGAAATCACCATTTATTTGTCTTTCAAAATTGGACTTTCGTGATTTTTTAAAATCCCGCCCCAATTCTAGTGATTAAACTATTCATATCTAATTTATTTAGGCATTAACTTGTTTTAACTTATGATTTGTTTCAAGGAAAATAAGAAAATATCAAATTAAAAGTTCGTTAGATTAAAATTCCCCTTAGAAATAATTATTTTTGCGATAAATAGTTAAATGCGAAGCACATACAAGCAAACAAAAGGAATATAATATTTGCCATTTTTCATCTGAATTTTTCGGCCGGGATCAGTTGTGAACTACAAAAAAAAAACAACAACAAATACTCGCATTTTGTTAGGATTTTTCAACTGAATTATTTTAAAGTTAAAAAGCAACAACAACGCAGTGACGCGGGAACGGTTGCAAATTTGTTGTTTTGGAGAAGTCAAAACAATAATCGAGCTTCTGGATTTGCTGGTTGCTTGGTAGCAATTAAAATTAATTTTCTCAAATGCAGCTTTAATGTGAAATAAAAAATTTATTATTTTAAAGTACAAATAAATATTTATTGAATAATATCCGAAAGGGTTTCCTTCTTTTTTTAATTTTCAATTTGCTTAGCATTTATTTTCATTTTATTATACTCAAAAATACTTCATTGTAATCTCTTCGTTCCTCAATTCAACTAATCTTGCTGTATTTTGTCATCTGAATACTCTCATTTCTGTATAAAGTTTTATAGCCTGGCAATACGTTGCTGTTTCCATTTCTTAATGAAAATTTGGATATGATAACAATTGAAAAGTGTCAGCCATTTTTAAATTCTTCTTTGTTTCTGTCTTCTTCCGGTAAAGTTGAACGAGAACGGTTGTTATAATAAAAAGATTTGAAATTTATTCTAAGTGTTTTTTTTAAACATCCACGGCTTTTAAATTATATAAATTTAAATAAATAAAATAAAAAATCCTAATAAAATACAAAGTGGAATTTGACGTCATTGTTAAAAACCCAATGCGCAACGTAAGCCAAAATCGCATTTCCCCTGAATTTAAGACTAAGATTTACTTTGCGCTACGCTACGGTACGTTCCAACTACCTACAAATCTCGGAGTGTAGTTCTTTAATATATACTTCTTTGTAAAATATTAGAAAGAAGAAATAAAAAGCTGAAGCATACTTTTAGTTACTTTTAAATTAACATTCGTTATTCTGTGAAACGGATAGAAAATCTTTTAAAAAAAAGTGTAGCATACTTTTAGTTTACCTTATAATTTGTAAACACCCTGTCTGCTCTATTAAAGACGCAACTGAGCGTTTCGTAGTCTGCCATTCCTGCAATGATCTTATCATACGAAATGTGTTGGACTAAATCAGGGGTCGACAAAATTTAAAGTGAGTGTTTGGTGAAAGGAGAGAGGCTGCACCGCAAGAAATTTGTAACCAAATATCGATTTTAATGGAATGTTGCGGTAGAATGTAGAAAATAAAAAGATTAAACAAGATGTTTAGAGTTGTCGAAAAATCATAAACAAAGCAACATCGAACGCGGGCATAGCGCTGTTGTCCTTAAACTCAACAAAAAAAATACTTAATTCATGCAATTTCAAATTCCTACATCAAAAATTCATTCAATTGGGACAGCAACCACATTATTTAGATCAACAATTTGGTTACAGTTTGTTATTAACAAAATATTTTACAAATGTTTGGCGTTTATTCTATTTCGATGCTAAGAACAGATGAAACTAAGATCAGAAAAGATTTGTTCACATAAATAAGTTGATGGAAAAAATGATAATAGTCTCAAATAAATTTGATTTAATTTTTCATAAAATGAGTCATCTAGATTTTTCCAGAACTCAATATCATCGACTTTGCCCTGATTGGCCATTTCGCTTCGAAGTGTTACTTATTCTAATTGAATTTGAAATTCATGTATAGTAATATCACACTTGAAAGGATTTTCAACTACATCAATAAACTAATTTAGTTCGTCAAAGTCCATGAATCTGTCTTCAAAATTATTCAATAAATTTTCTGTAATACTAGCATATTCATATTTCTTAGCTGTATTATCATCGACATATATAAGAGCCGATTTTGGAAAATTGGAAAAATCATTGGATCGAACTTCGCATAAAAGCAAAAATAATTTAGTCTTAAAATTAAAAATTTTTTTTATTGTATTGTATATATCAAGGTTTTTCCCTTGAAGTTGTAAGTTTAATTCATTTAAATATTTACTAACGTCAGAGAGAAATGTTCAATCTAAGCAAAAATCATTTTCTTGTAAAAACTGCATCAATAGCATTTTGAATCATAAAATACGTTGTATCATTTGCCATAACTGTATAAAAAATTCTCTACGTGCAACAAGCGAAAAGAACTACAGTCGGGCTTGATGTTGCTTTGTCAATGGCTTCTCGACAACTGAATGAAAGAGCATAAGAATATGTGTAGTATTTGAGCGCACAATTGTGCTATGCGAGCCGATCCCTGGACCAGCGCTGCCGCACCATGAAAAATTTCAGTGCCAACCACATGAAACTTAGAGTGCCAAAGCGTGCCAAGCCAAGTTAATACGAAATTAAAGAACAAAGTATGAGAACGCTATCTGAAGCGTCTGTTACCTCATCACGACATGCTTCTTAGTAAAATTGCAACGTGACGAAATCTCAATGTGTCAAAATATACAACTGTGAGTTCGCCTCCTTTTAACGTCTTAATTTTGGTTTGTTAATCGACAAAAAACATTAAGTGTTCAAGCTGAATGAGCTGCTACTCAACATCCAAGGAAACATTTTTAATATTGTTACGAAATTTCCTGTCTCTTTTTAGGATAATTTCGATCTCTTTCACTTTTCTGAGTTCGATCACTGGATTGTGTAGCAATTAAAAACACAAACTTTATTTAATTATAAAATGGTTTATTTAAATCAAAAGCGTTAGTTTTTAAACGGTACAATTGTTTATTTCCTTTAATTATCGATATTCAAACTCTAATATTGAACTGGCACTGTATAGACAATTATTTCACTTTAGCGCTTTTAAATCCACTGTATTACTCTATTGCTTAAGAACAACCTTTATTACTCTACTGTTTACGAACAACTGTGTCTCGACTGCTCAAATGACAACCAATTCACTTCCTTCTTGAAAGTTCCACCACTATCCAGAATGTCATTTCCGGTACCTTCTAGATGGCGCTTATCGAGTTCAAGAATCATCTAGCATACCGCAGCGACATTCAGTTTATTTGCTACCTTCTAGATGGCGCTTATCGAGTTCAAGAATCATCTAGCATACCGCAGCGACATTCAGTTCATTTGCTACTTCCTAGATGGCGCTTATCGAGTTCAAGAATTGTCTGACATATTGCAGCGACATTCAGTTCATTATTTCTAGTACAGAAACCACATATGACTGCCACAGGGTGTTCGAGAACTGGCATACTGCAAATTTCGCTACACTGCCCTCCGCTTAAACTTGTTCGTCCCGAACAAGAGTCTCTCCGTCTCTATAGTAAGGTGCCAGCCTTTCGATGTGGACTACCTTTAATTTACCTTTGTTGCCAGGGTATTTTTGGATTCGATATACAACGTCATTAATCCTTGTGACGATCCGGTAAGGTCCCTCCCAATGAGTCTGTAATTTAGGAGACAAGCCTCGTTTTCATTGTGGGTTGTGTAGCAGCACTAATTGACCTTCTTTGAACCCTTCAGTATTTGCTCGCAGGTCATACCGAGCTTTCATCTTGTCGCTAGCCAATTGAGTACGTCTCCTGATAAGCTCGTGTATATCTGCCAAATCTTCTCTTTTCCGCGACATGTAATCGTCAGCCTGGGTCGTTTTTGGGAAAACGCTTACTCCGTATTTCAAATCTGCTGGAAGCCTTAAGTCCGTACCAAAAATGGCTTTTGCTGGCGTGACTGTAGTGGTATCGTGTATTGACGAACGATAAGCCATAAGAAACATTGGTAAAAGCTCATCCCAATCTTTTTGTCCTTTGTTAACAACCTTTTTCAGATACTCCTCTAGAGTACGGTTGAACCTTTCGACCATGCCATCGGACTGAGGATGCAATGCTGTGGTACGTGTCTTCTGTATTCCAAGCATGTCACAAGCCTCCTTAAAAAGTGCCGACTCGAAATTTCGTCCTTGGTCGGAATGCAACTCAAGTGGAGCTCCATATCGGCAAATCCAATTTTTGATGAAAATGTCTGCCACTGTTTTTGCTTCTTGATTGGGAATGGGATATACTTCTGGCCACTTACTGAAGTAATCAATTACCACAAGGATGTATTTATTTCCTGCATTGCTGATTGGAAAAGGTCCCGCTATATCCATGGCTATCCTCTCAAAGGGAGCTCCAACGTTATACTGATGCATTTTTCCCCGAGTACGTTGCCTGGGTCCTTTAGCAATTGCACATTGGTCACAACGGCGGATCCAGTCAGCGACTGTTTCTTGGCATCCTACCCAATAAAACCGTTTCTTTATTTTCTCTGTGGTTTTTTTTATGCCCAGATGTCCACCACTTGATCCATTGTGATAATCCTCGATTATTTCCTTAAATTTTGCCTTTGGAATGACCAGCAGAGCGAATTTTACCATTCTCGCTTTCCCAGATTCGGTAGAGGCAACCATCATGCAACTCCAAACTTTGCCATTGCGCCCAGTATGCTTTACAGATTTGGCTTTTACTTGAGATTTCTTGCCACGCCGGTTTCCTACCCAGCTCCTTATACTTAATTATAGTTGCCAAATCTGTATCACTGCGCTGGTCCCGTTATACCTCTTCTTTTGTCCACTTTTCTTCAGGCAAAACGTTCAAAAAGCGTACATCTATTGTTCCAGTTTTATTTTCCGTTCGTGAACAATGACCGCATTCAATTTTACATGGACGACGGGAAAGTGCATCCGCATTTCCATGCTGGCTTCCTTTGCGATGTTTAACAACTGATGTTCGGCCATTATTTTCTCCATCGTCCACCCTATTTTCAAGTTTTCTTCTTGGTGAACGTGATGCAGATCGTTTACGACGTGATTTGCAGTCACGTGCCATGTGTCCCTGCTTACCACAGTTATAGCATTTTCCGCTGAAGCTGCTGCGGGCGAACGATGCATTTTTCTTCTCAACCTCTACCTTCATCCGACGAGTTTTCATTGATGGGCGGCATGTCAACGCAATCGTTTCCTGAGTGAGGGCAACCGTTACTGTTTCATTAAATGTTGTCTTTGGGTTCCTCATTGTCTCGCGTTTTGTCTCTGAGTCACGTATGCCGTCAATAAACGCCTCTATTTTGAATTTTTCAGCTACGACACTTAACTCGTCACAGTAAGAAAGGTGTGCCAATCGTTCAATATCCGCAGCATACTCCTGCAAGGACTCACCAGATTTCTGGATACGATTTTTCAACTCCAGTCTGTGAATCTGCTTCATGTGGTCACTGCCATATTTTCGCTGTAAGGCATCCATTACCGCCTTGTAATTTTTCTGCTCCGCCACTGGAACCGTCTGCAATACTTCCGCAGCTGCGCCTTTTAATGCCACAATTAGTGCTGCTGCTGCGCTATCGTTATCCCAACGATTGTGAGTAGATGTTGTTTCGAACTGGAGCTTGAAAACACTAAATGGCGTTGTTCCATCGTAAATGGGTGCCTTAAGCCTCTCTGTGCTGAACTCTCTTATCACTTGAGTGGTTGGCTCGCTTATTTCCAACTGTTGAATCCTTTTATTAACGTTTTCAAAATTATTTTGAATTATTTCAAGATTATCTTGAACTTTTTCAAGATTATTTTGAACTTTTTCCTTGAATGATTCAACGTCATCTCGTAACTCAGTCATTTTTGCATCGAGGCCATTTACAATTTTGGCAACCTCCGTTCGAACAGCTTCCATATTTTGATTAATTGTGTGATCAATTTGTAGCGCGTTCTCACTTAACTTCTGGTCTAGTTGCAGTGCATTTTGACTTCAGCTCTGCGTCATCGTCTCTGTCATCGCCATTAACATTTTCTCGAACTTTGACATATCTAAAACTTCACCACTTGCCACCGTTCCAGAAGCTTCCTCCACTTTCGCTGTCGATTCTGCGACATCACCATAAAATTCATGCTCTTCCAGGTTTACACCTTGAGCCTCAAGACCCTGCGTAAGCGTTTCTGTAGCTCCACCTTTCCGCCAGATGATTGCAGATTCAGCTGCTGCAACTCTTTCTTCAGCTGATCCACTTTCAGTTCATCAAACTTAACCATTTTTTTTTTTATTTGATTGTTAATTCTTTTTACACAATCCCACTTCTGACAGCAATTGTTACGAAATTTCCTGTCTCTTTTTAGGATAATTTCGATCTCTTACACTTTTCTGAGTTCGATCACTGGATTGTGTAGCAATTAAAAACACAAACTTTATTTAATTATAAAATGGTTTATTTAAATCAAAAGCGTTAGTTTTTAAACGGTACAATTGTTTATTTCCTTTAATTATCGATATTCAAACTCTAATATTGAACTGGCACTGTATAGACAATTATTTCACTTTAGCGCTTTTAAATCCACTGTATTACTCTATTGCTTAAGAACAACCTTTATTACTCTACTGTTTACGAACAACTGTGTCTCGACTGCTCATATGACAACCAATTCACTTCCTTCTTGAAAGTTCCACCACTATCCAGAATGTCATTTCCGGTACCTTCTAGATGGCGCTTATCGAGTTCAAGAATCATCTAGCATACCGCAGCGACATTCAGTTTATTTGCTACCTTCTAGATGGCGCTTATCGAGTTCAAGAATCATCTAGCATACCGCAGCGACATTCAGTTCATTTGCTACTTCCTAGATGGCGCTTATCGAGTTCAAGAATTGTCTGACATATTGCAGCGACATTCAGTTCATTATTTCTAGTACAGAAACCACATATGACTGCCACAGGGTGTTCGAGAACTGGCATACTGCAAATTTCGCTACAATATGCTTCCAAAGATGGGCATATACTTACTTAGCTTAAAAAATATAAGCAGTAGGAAGCTCATTGGAAGCAGCTTCTGCTTCCCTTGAAGCATTTCTGAAGCGCTTTGAACGTGCTTCCGTTTCCCGTTGGGTACATACATAAATACATATATATGTATGTATGTAATAAAAATATACGAAAAAAACTTTCGAAATATTTATATTACGCAGGCTAATGTTCGCGGCGAGAATAAATTACAAATCGGATGTTCAATGTATTTAAAGGTATATAAAAGTTGATCAGTCAAAATTAACACGCTCAGTGCCAAAAAGTACCAGGAGAGCCAGAGTGCCAAACATTTTTTGAAAGTGCCAGTTTAGCACGATTGTGCCGGTTTCGGCAGCGCTGCCCTAGACTAAATGGTCGCACTGCTGATATCATTGAGAAGGGAGAAGGTTTAATGATTTTAGATGCTTAGAAGAGCAAGTTTCAACACCAAAAAAATCAATTCCGATGACTCTTCGTGGGAAGCAGAAAAATTATAAGAAAACTGCAAATCCGTATCTAAGGCTACAACGCTGGATAAGCCACCTAAAACTGTGCAACCACTTAATCAAAATAAAATAACAGTGCAATCCAATTTGCCATCTACCTCTACACAAAATTATAGAGATTTGATTTCAGTAACAGTCTCTGATAGAAATGACCCAAAAGAACTTGTGGTTATATCTTCAAAACAAACTGTTTTTGTAACACGTTTTGCTTATGATACTTCGGTTGAGGACTTAAATCATTATATTAAAAATAAATTAAATGGCTTTTGTGATTTTGGATGTTTGTAAGCATACACAAATCACAAAATATAATATAACTTGTTTCAAATTGATTAAAAAAGATGCCCAGTAGGAAACTCTAAATTGGGAGTTTCATCATCGCTTTTCAAATCAGTTATTGATCTGGCTATTTGCACTATAAATGTAAAAGTCAAAAAACTTTCAGTTTTTTAAGAAACGGTAACCCAGCTAAAAAAGATTTAGTAAAGGCTTCGCTCAGCTTGGGTAAACATGCTTTAAAAATTTACTACCAAACTGTCGCTGGATTAAGGACAGAATCAAATTTAATTTTTACTGTCCATTCTCATTGCGACTATGATGTTTTTGTGCTCACTGAAACTTGGCTATATATTAATTTCCACAATGCAGAGTTTTTCGAACCACACCTCTTTATTGTGTATTGAAAAGATCGAGTAATCGGCTATTGACCTGCAAATCGTCGATTAAAGTTAATATGAGAAATTTCTCCGATTAACGAAGTTAACTCGACTACGTTTGCCGTTTGATTTATTGAAATAGTTCAATAAAAAAATATTTTCTCTCAAATAGACCATTGTGGACACTATTTTGAAGTCCAAATTAAACAAAATCGCGAAAAAAGCGAAATGAATATTTTTCGCGATCCAATAATTGGACAAAATGGACTAAAAAAGTTGCTCCAACACTTTCGCATATCAAAGCGCACAGTCAGAGCGGAGGTAAATAGTGCTAGTTTTCTGGCATTTATTAGCCCTCATACAAACCTTAGGGCCCAAGATTTATCATTTCGGAATAAGCTGCTTATGATATCGGGATTTTATGAAATAGGCAGAGTCTTGTAAGCCGCTTAGGACTTTGGTGGCGTTTCTTCCATGCCTGCATCTCTGTGTTCTTAAATACTTTTGTCATATATGAAAATTCACAATTGACTTTATGTGTTGCATTTTTTGTTAATCTGAGATTTCTTAAAACTAAATAAATTCAGAGATGAGTTACCAAATTTAATTCGAGGTATAATCGCAGTTTATAAATTCTCCGATTAATGTGGTATTAAGGAAATAGATAAGTCCACAGGCCTGAGGATTACTACTTTACAACATTGAAAAATGCTTTAAGCAATATTAATGGGATTATGAGTTTAATTTTTTAGATACTGTAGGGTTTAAAATGTTTTACAAAATGATTTTAAGATATAATGAAAATAATATCAAATCAAACCCGAAGTACTTTTGGCATTTTGTTAAATCGAAAAAAAGGGTGTTCAAAAATATCTTCTTCCATGTTTTTGAATAACAAAGTTCCTGTTAATGCGACACATACTGCAAACCTTTTTGCGGAGCTTTTTAAAGTCAAACTTTGAACCACCTACAAATTGTGACCTTAATATTTCGGATGACATGGGTCCTGTTTTGAGTTCTTTTCATTAACTGAGAATTATATTTTGAAGAGTATTCAAGACCTTAAGCCATCGAATCGTCTAGATAATGATATTCTATGTGCTTTTCTTCATGTAATATTCAATGAATCTATGAGTTCAGGTCTTTTTTTTTGATTTGATACAGCCAATTATAGACTTATTTTAAAACAACGAGTATTTGAGAGTGTCATCAAAGGTAAACTGTTTTTTGCACTAAAAAATATTATTTCCCATGCCAACATGGCATTGTGCCGGGTCGTTCAACTATTTCGAACTTAACAGAATTTTTGGAATATTGCATAACAGCGTTTCTGCAAGGCTACCAAGTTGATATTATATTTACTGATTTCTCATAAAATTTGACAAAATACCTCATGCTCTCTTAATTTAAAAATGTGAAGTGCTAGGTTTTCATTCCAATTTTTGAGTTGGATTTAATCCCATTAGCATAATCGTCAATATGTTAACAGCCTTTGATGATGTAAAATCTGTATTTTTAGAGCAACATCTGGTGTTCCGCAAGAGGGTGTTCTTAGTCCACTCCCGTTCGATATTTTTATTAATGATATTGCGTCCTTGTTAGTGTATTGTAAATGCCTCTTGAATGCCGATGACCTTAAATTCTTTTATAAAATAAGAAATGACTTAAATTGATTGCATGGTTGGTGCACTAATAGCTTCCTATATTTAAATATCAGTAAATGTGTTTTTATGTCTATTACTAAGACAAAATCCATTTAACACTCATCGTACTTTATTTCTAATACCTCACTCTTATCTGTCCCAGAATTTAAAGACCTTGGTATAGTTTTTGGTTCCAATTTCTCTCCTCTGGACTATATTATTCCAAACGCTTAGACGTAATAGTTTTTACGTTTATTGATCCATATACACTTAAGGTTCTGTCTACTAATCTTGTTCTATCCAAATTGGAATATGCTTCTGTTCTTTAAACGAATTTCATAAGGTGCGACTTGAAAAGGTGTGAAAATCACTAACTAGATTTGCGTTGCACTCTCTTAATTTTGATGGTAACTATCCTTCATATATGTAATGCACAGATGCCTTTTAATGGGTTTGAACTCATTAGAAAATAGGAGTATTTTATCACTGTTTTTTCCATCTGATATTGTATCTGGGGCGATTGATTGTCCTTAGCTTTTGAGTCAAGTACATTTTAGTGTCTCTTCTATGATCCTTTTTATTTAGAATGCTCCTATTTATAGAGCTATGAACTTAAGTAACAATATTAATTCCTCTTGTATTTTAGATTTTTCTGTGTCAAATATTTTAATGAAGTCCTTTTAAAATATGTAGTATTTTTTAGCTTAATTCTAAATTCTAAAATATACATATTATTACTTATATTCATAATTAGGGCAAACTAATTAACGCACGAAAAAAATAATTTTAAGCGCTTAAAGCTATAAATGTGCACATAAATATGCTCAAAAAAAGTAAAATATATGGGGATCCAGATGCTTTTACATCTTTAATTTTTGTAAATTTTTTTTATTTTGGTACTCGTTGAGAATTGTACGAAAGTATTTGATATGTACGTGTAAAGTGTATTTCATATTTTATTCAGAATTATTTTATTATAACACACTATTAAGTGTTTTTTTATGTTTTCGAATACAAACGATCTGCGATTTTCTTGAAGAAATAAAGAGTACATCTGAAATGATCTTTCTACGTCAACTGAAGTTACGGGGGAGAATTTTAAGTAAGATAATTCCGCAGTTGACAATTTATCAATGTATTGGTCGGTTTCTTGTAAATTGTAAATTGTAAAATTTAATATTTTTACTTTTTACAACAGTTTTGTGCCCATTATTCCGGGCCAAAATTGTATCAAACTTTTACATAGTACCACATATTGCAGCATGGACAGACTCCATAACATTCACGCTTTCTGTTAAACAAAGCCCCTTACTTTCTAGCTTCGTTATGGGAGAACTTATGCGCATAAAATTAGATTTGATATATGCTAAATCTGCTTTTATATCTTTATCTTTGAATAACTCTTTGGTCGGCGAATGGCTTCTGATTCTTCATCTTTAAACTGTTGTCTTATGGAGCTTACTTCGGTGAAACGGTCACAATAGTATTCTGAAGCTTTTGGCCATGTTCACAATTTTGTTGGGCATGGCTGTGGTGGTAATTTGAGATCGAGAAAAGATTCCTTGCAGAGATGTCGAATAGATTTGAAATCAATTTTAGGTAGTGTCTATTCTTTGCAAAATCGTTTCTATAGTGTCTGTCAAAAAATTTCGGAGGGGGGGTTCTATCCCCTAGCAGCTCCCCCCCTAGATACGGCCCTGTTGACCGATATCCACAAGAGATGAATAAGGAAAGTCTACCTTATGTTTCCATAAGGTAGGTGGACATAAGTTTGTATAGGGCGGATGTGCACGCTGGTGATTCGGCCTTAGCTCGGCGGGAAATGGGGAGGGATTCGTACTCTACACCAGCATGCCCTCTTACCATCATTAATAAAAAAAAGTCGTGCACGAAAACAATAAAAATGAATAATCCACCAACAGGATCAAAATTTATAGCCTGCAGCAGCAGCTTCATGAAGACGAATGAAAACCGATAATAAGCGACCGAAATAGTAAAAAAAATCTAAATTCAGGTAAAGGGTAATCTGAACCATTTCTGGTTGTTGTACAGTCAGACACTCAAACATACTTTTCAATGCTATCACTCGATTGGACCATTACCCAAAAGTGTGGAAGATTTATCAAATCACAATGATTCCTAAGCCGGGGAAAATCCCACCCAAGTATCGTCATATCGGCCAATAAGTTTGATACCCGTCACATGAGCTCTTCGAAAAGCTGCTACTTCAACATCAATTTGGCTTCCGCAAAAAACACGGAACTATAGAGCAAGTCCACAGGTAGCACAAATTAGAGAAACATACGAAGATAAAAAATACTGCTCTGCAATGGTTCTTGATGTAGTCCAAGCTTTTGACAACGAATGTCACGACGGACTACGAGAGAAAATAAAAAAAATACTTTACTTCACTATAGTTCTACCTTACAGGACGACAGTCCCGGGTAAAATGCTAAGACTACATATCAGAAGATGCTTACATCTAATTTTGCTGATGAGACTGCAATTTTGTCTTGTCAGCAGACCCTTATTGTGCGTCACATACCCTCGATGAACACATTGTCGGCTTACAAGCAAAATTAGCTATCTTTAAAAAAAAATAATTAGTGGGTAACGTTATTATTTTAATTACGTTTAATTTGTAATATATTATTTCCGGTTATTAAAAAAAAAAATGGATACAGTACCTGATAAGGCACTTGCATAAGAGTACATTCTTGCACTAGCAATTAAAATTTGTATGCTTAACATCAAAACGTAAAAATTGATTTTTTGTAGATGGTCAATTCGACTCATAAGCTGACGATATGTGTTTGGTTGAAACATGATTTTTAAACTGGCGATTAAATGTAAAAGATCAAAAAAGTACAGATGTAACTTACACTTAATAAAAACTCTTGCCCAACAATTTACCTAAATATCACCGCAATTCCTCAGAGCTAAAGATTTCATGCCTTTTTTCTCTGCTCATAGTCTCCTTGTCAAACGCCGGCGTGTTCAGCTGCGATCACAAAATCTATTTTCGCAAGTGTGCTGAAATGGGCATCGCTACTCTAGACCATAAATTGTACGAATAAAGGAACGATTGTTTTGATAAAAAAAAATGGGTAATTATGAAACGTTGATGAGGCCGTGTATCTTTCCATGATGAAATTTTAATTTATCCACGCTCAGCCGCGTTGGCGTACATTGGCCCATCACTACAAGTATTTTCATGAACATAGTGCGTCTCTATGCAGCGATGCAAATGACAAACAGAGTTAGAGACGCGCTCGCGTTCAGGATGACTTATGCTCATATAACAATATTCAATAATTCAAATATCGTTGCAGACCTCTGGTTCCAATTCTCTTTTATTTATATGCATACTGTCTTGTTTTGCGCAGCTCGGATTTGCATGGCTCTGCGTGGAACGTAGAAATCGATGGAAGGGTGTATTTAACATCCTACGTACCTACCTACCTTCGTACTATTAAGCAACAGCTCTTTTACGTATTGAATATATACTATAAAATACTATAGCAATTTAAAGATAGCGATGGTTTAACTATGTTGCTTCAAAAAAATGTTTATGTTAGTTTGCACTTTATCCAGCAAGTAATAATATTATTGAACTTTATTGGCTTTATAATTACAAATAAATAAATAAATGACTTAACGAACGCTGCTGCCAGATCTAAATTTCACTTAACAAAGAAATCAACGAACACACATCATAAGAAAATAAATACAATTTTTTTTTATACTATTTTTTTTTTATTTTTTTAACATTTAAAAATTAAAATAACCCCTCATAATTTCGGATTATCAAACAGTGGACCTCGTGAAACGATTATCTCCGCATAAGGCTCTGACTGGGAGACATTCAGCGCACGAAACTTTTTTAATACTAAAAGAGAATAGAATTTTTGTGCCGCCTGAAAATATAAAAAATAAAGTAAAATTAGAATATTGAAATACAATATAAGCAAATGAAAGTATATGAAGAAAAATTAAAAACTTGTCAACGCCAATTTTGTCTGAGCGTGAATCTCGATCGTTATTATAAGGCAAAAAACATTAACGAATGGTCCAAACTTTAGTTAGATGATGAACAGAATTTTTTTTTTTTTTGCAACCAACTAACAATTATTTATTGAAACTTACACCAGATAAAAGTAGTTAAAAATTAATAGTTGTTATGATCATTAACATGAACTTGACATTTGCTCCAAATTTCTGCGTAACAACTGGATTGTTCATTTTAAGCACAAGGACCTCAACCAGAATATGATTCTGATTGTGAGTGACAAGCACTATTGAATACCTAGCTAACAGAACTATATAAGTGAAAAAATGTAACTAGCATTTTTGTCCACATCATATTTGATTAAATTGAAATACGTTTATAGATGAACATAAGGACTGTCCCATAAAAAACTTAGGTTTTTTATTTTTTGTATTATGCTCTACCTGATAATTTTATAGGTCTAAAAAGACACAATATTTGTTCTATATAAAGTGACGTTTAATATGATGTATGTATAGCACTTTAAGATAGCACTTTTAACGACAAAGATGTCTTGCAAGCAACAAAAATCAGCGAACTGATTTTGTCCACATACCTGCAAAATTCAGAATCAAAATATTCAGCTCTATCAAAAATAGTTGGTGCATCAGAAAAAACTGTTTTTAGGGATATTTCTAATTATAAGAAGGGTCTACCGCAGGGCCGTAGCTACAGCCTCGGGGCCCTGGGGCAACAAGTAAATTTGGGGCCTCCCATACGGAAATCTTTTTTCAAATTTTAAAGTACCCCTACACCAGTGTTTGTAGATTGTAGTACAATTTCTATAGAATTATATACAGAATTCTACTACAATCTACGAGCACTGACCTACATCATCTAATAAAACTACAAAAAAATGTAGAATTGTTTTATTCTGGGAGACCACCGTGTTCAATTTCTCGTGTTCACTTTCAGGAGACCCCAAAGTCTTTACCGAGGTAAGCTTCTTTCAGGACCAAAAAAGTGGTCGACGAGAAGGGGCCCCTTCCCGTCGGGGGCCCTGGGGCACCGTCCCGCCTGCCCCATGCTCGCTACGGCCCTGGTCTACCTGTTTCACGAAAAAAGGTTTCAGGTATAAAACCAGAATTTTCTAACCCGAAGGTAGCGACGAAGGTGAAGCGCCTTTTTAAGCAAAATCCCAACCGATGAAACTTTTCAAGTTTTCTATAAAAATTTACTGAATGGACGTTTGTTGAAAAAGGAGGTGTTTTTGGATATCCACGCTGGTTCTGAGCACGCTGCAAGACTAAATTTTTTTTTTCATCTTGAAGGTACGTTAAATAAGCAAAGTTCGGTCAAAAATATTTTCATTCCGTTATTTTAAAACACTACCTAGAAAATATAAAATATACAGTGGCGCTCAAACCATTAACAATGAAATGCCATTATAACAACCATCAATTTAATTTCTATGAAAGCACGAAATCTGAAAACGATGCTTGCTAAGTCTTTTATATTTATTTTGTAATTTTACTTACTATCTGATTATTAGAAAAATCAAAAAAAAAATCAAATTCTACAACACAGGATCAATTTATGTCCTTTTCGTACTTTGTAAAGTTTTTCGTACTTAATTATTTTTTTTTTGTGTTTAATTGTTATGTATTTTCAAATATCAGTCGCGTTATGAAGTTTCTGTACAAAAATACACCAAAATACTAATGCTTCTGTAATGAAATCAGAAATGTTAAATCGATTTTAAAATGGACTTAATGTTGTTATAGTATTTTTTAAATGTTTTATTCAAAAATCAACAATGTCGCCTTGTCCACGGTGGAAACTTTCATAAGAGCCATAAAAGTGGATGACCACTTATAGTATAGCAAACAAAATAATATTTTTTTTAATGAGAAATTCTAAGGAGTGTCAAAAATCTGGGGCCTGTACAGGTTAGAAAACAGAAGTAACATGCGTCGATCGAGGTGAAAATCTTTATATCAAATATAAAACTTTTTGTAACTTCTGTAGGTCCATAAGATGGCTTCGAGATATAGTTGAGTGACTCATATCCAACTAAGTTAGATTTTTCAGGCCTTTGGAAGACATTTAAGAATTTCACATACCAACATTTGCATTATTTGTGGCTATTTAATCGTTTCCGAAATGTCGTATTATAAGCTTATGAATTAAATATTAGAAAAATATTAAAATTTCAGAAAGTTAAATTGAATATCGATTAAATATTTTTGTTCTCTTTTTGGGCAGTGTTTCGCAGAAACTTAATGGGTAAAAATCATTAACCTAAGAGTTATTTACCAAACAAATCTCAACATGTCAATGGAATGTAATTATCGTTATATTCTATCATATGTGTAAGCACAAAATTTAATAAGAAACAAGACAATGAGTTACAAATGTTTTGAGCACCTGAAGCTTTTGTTTGATTATATCATTTGTTATTGTAAAAGAATCGGACTTATTCATTTTAATTATTTTTTATTGTTAGTGAAAAGCTACAAAATAGATTGATTTATTTAAATTGACTAGCTGTTTTCGCGGCTTAGCCCGCGCACTCTTCGTTGTACAACCTCGATTATATTTTACGCCGTTCTCATTGCAGACAATTGGGTCCAAGCACCAAAATTAACAACTTGGTATACACTCTTATACCAAATTTTAATATTCTTGCTATGATAAGAACCCAGGTGGTGCCACACCCCGTTGCATATTCCCGTCCATTTTTCGTGGGGTGCTAGCGTATACTCTATACATGCATCTTTACATCAAATTTCAAAGCAATTTCTGTCGTATGAACCAAGATATACCGATTTAAATTGTTGCATTGAACCTGCCACGCGCCGATGTCTACTTCCATCTATATTTTGCGATGTGCTTAGCACAACCAATGTTCAACACCAAATTTCAAAACTATTGCTATCATAGGAGCGAAGATATGCGTTTTAAATGTTTTTGTCGCATAGAATGCGCCACGCCCCTTTGTTTTATTAAAATAATATAGCCTATGTTACACTCAGGTATGTTGTAACTTTCAATTAACAGAAGAATTTTTAAAATCGGTTCAGTAGTTCCACAGATTACCCCCTACATACAAAAATAAAACAAACAAAATAACAAACTTTACCTCTTTATATAATAGTAAAGATAAATTGATGTTTATTGTGATGCAATCTCATTTGCTAATGTTTTGAGCGCCAAGCAAAAAATATAAAGCAAAGCAGCATTGCCATGATCGAAAAAAACAACATAAATTTAAAGCTTACCTGTTTTCTAGAATTTCGGATAGTAAGTTCAGAAAGTAATAGATATTCTTGTTTACTTATTCTATTCTTCACTGCAAAGAACATTTGAGCAGCTCTTTTATTTAAAACTCTTTCCTCAAACTGTTCATCTGTTTCATTTTCCATTTGTTCATCAGATGCATGCTATTTTAAAAATAAAAGCAAAATGTTTTTAAGGGCTTAATTTTAGAACTTAAACATGTTTAGTAATTAATTTTATACATATATATAATTAAAATATAAGCAATGCAAGATTTCTCAGCAAGGGATGTGCTTGAAAAATATGGAAAAATTCGCGAGACTTGTATGTTAAATTATACCCATATGTATATAAAGGTGATTCTTAGGAAAAAAACAATTGGGGACGCACCCTCAATTGGTTCGAAATAGGATAAAAACAAATTTAGGAATTTTTTTAAAATTTTTATCGTTACCCTTTACTGACCCTATTTCAATGTGAAATTGGACAATGTCGCCACATTTGCTTATCAGCTCTTAGGAAAAAAAAAGAGGACGCCTCCTCAATTGGTTCGAAGTAAGATAACAAAATCCCAGGAGTTTTCTCATATTTGTATTTTCAACACTCACTGATCCTATTTCAATGTGAAATTTGGCCTAAGCCGCCATTTTTTCCTTACGTGGTTTTTAATTTTTAGGAATATGTACATATATTAAAAGTAAATTTCGCTCGGATTTAGTTTCTAAGGTAAAGTCATAGAAAGTTGCGAATATGGCTTTCCTAAAAATCTATATAAGTTGGGAGTTCCAGAATAGATTTTAAATAAATTGATATCATATGAAGATAATTTTATAGTCTACAAGATTGGTGCACAAAAGTTTGAAATCAGTTCCACATATTTTGAGATATGGAAGGTTATTAAAAATTTACACCATTATTTTTTTTAAATAACTGCTATTTTCCCTAAGAATTATAATATTAATCAACTAATTTCCTTTGATTCAACATGTTACTGCTGTCTTTTTTAATGTATGTATTTATTTATTTCAACTAACTATTAAATTAAGATCTTATAACTTAAAGAGATCGAGCATTATCAGCTAATAAGTTATATGCATTTATTTAATTTAAAACATTTTCATAAATGCTTCTATTCGTCAATAACTAAAAGTAGCGGCTTATACCTTATTAAATTGCCTTTCATATGATAACCATATTTTGGAAATCTGTCCAGGAGTGCCCAACAATTTCCGATGGCTACATCTCCAAAACCACAACCGAGCTACACGTTTTGATTACATATTCTTTTTTAGAATTAAAAACTACTTATGAAAAATTTGGTTTAAAGAAAAAAGAATGGATTGCCGCTAAAGAAAGGTTGAGCCGAAATTTCAGATTGGAAGCAGCATAGCGATTAAGGAGTGATGCCTTGCAGCTATGTGAAGCTTCCATATTTTATTGAAAAGTTTTTACTAAACGATTTCTGATTTTTGTGTTGGTTTGAATGTAAAATATATACAACCATTATGCTTAGTCTTGGATTAATTTTATTTAGTCCTGAATAAACGAAACATTTTTTTGTACCATTAGTTCCACCAAATCAGACAAAACGTTTTTGATTCATAACACAAGTTTGCAAGTTATATTCCAACAAACGCCAACTAAAACGCAATGGAATAAAACAAAACATTTAGTATTTCTGTTTGGTGTGGTGTTTTGAGATAAAATAAAATTTTATTTCAAAGTTTATAGTAACCGACATCTTAACACCAAATTTTATGAAGATTACTCTCATATAGCACACAAATATAGGGGTTTTCAATAGGGACGGGGAGATTTCGAAAGTTCATGGCTGCCATGTTGTTTATTTATTTTTTATTTATTAAATTTTATTATGAAAATGTGTGATATCTTGTGGCAACGATGCGTGCGTTGCGCTCATTGCCCCCGTTAGATTTTTTTTTGTGGAGTTTCCTTTAAGTCGCGGCCAATAAGTCGCAAACGACCGGTGCCACCGCACAAATTCAGCCTGATCGATGCGCCAACCACATAATGCCATCAATAGGCCTTTCAAATAAAACAAACAATTCACACAACTTGTTTTATCCAATTTTAAATTTTCATCTACCCGTCCCTTTTAAAAATCACTCTAACACATTAAACGCGTTTTAAATATATGGGAGGTGCCACGCTCACATACACTGTGCGCCGACTTTTAGTTATGAGACACTTGAAAGCACGGAGATCTGCCATATTAAATTTCTTAACGAGTTGTGTCAGTAAAGTGACTTAGTTTGCTGGCTGCTTTCAGTGGTATCATTTATAAAATTTTTGTGAAAATCGTAAGTGCCGTTTTCGAGTAAAATTGAAGCAACATTTTCGAATGTACAAAAGCGCCATGCCCACTTTTTGAATTCCGCCAACTTTGGCTACAATTGAAAAATTTTATGATCCACATTCGTCTTTAACATTTCATTACAATATTTTGCATGATTTGCAAAATATGTTATAAAAATTGAAATTTAGGGCAGTGTTACTTGAAACATAGCTAATTCTTAATTTTTTTTCACATGTGCACAACATCACCAAGTTTAATCAAATTTGCTGCAGCCGTCTTCGAAATGTGTTTGGCCATATACACTCGTGTGCACATTGTTAAGTCATTCACATGATACGTAACATTTTTGAAAAAATTTTTATATTTGGTACTTTTTTTTTCTGATTCTGATATTATTATTTTAAAATCCTGCAATGTAAGCTGCTATTTACAGTAAAAAAATTTAAATAAGTTTATTGGCTTTTGGGAAAAGGTCATATGTACATATATGGTGTGCTTATATAATTAAGTCATCTGAATGAAAGTCGTTGAAATTGTTGAATTTTTGGTGTAAGTCATTACTTTACCTTATTTAAGAGAACATTTTTGTTTCATAACAATAAATCGCCACTCCAGAGCCTTGGTGGATTGCGTGTCCAGCCAAAGTTTTACAAGACGATAACAATGGTTTGGGCCATTATCATGCTGGAAAACCAATCCCAGCTGTAAGTTTTCGGCGCAATCAGTGGCCTTAAAATGGCTGTAAATTTGCAAGAAAACATCATAGATGACCATTTGAAATCTCATTTTAGGAGAAAACATGGTATTTTTTTTAATAGAAAAAACCTTAACATTTCTATATATGTTATGCATAACATCGAAAATAGATAAAATAAAGATTTGAAGCACTTAACCTCATATATACCCAAATCCTGACGAGATTGATCGACACTGAGGCCAGATTCTGATTCAGCAAAAAAATTAATCGAAAAATAACCCCGAGCAACCCAACAACATTCATAACCACTTCATTCACAAACCTTTTTGATAAATTAGTTTTACCCATAATTTACATGTAAAACTAACAGGCTTCGGCGCCATCTTTTAATATTGATCTACAGAGCTGCGTTTGCGTGAAACTGTTCTTGATATCATTAACTTAATTTTATCGCAACAGCACCTTAAGAACAAATTTGAATCACCCTAATACATATACATATGTGGTAATAGCCGAAACATATGTCACCAATTACCAGGATAAATTATTTCACCTGCTGTCTTTTCATGTTTGTCGAAAAGCATTGACATGAATATCGGTGTTTCGTAATGATTGAAGTTCGATAAAATAATGTTCAATTATTCGTATTCTGATATTATTTATGGTACTTACATGAACACCTACTGAAGGTGGAAAATCATAATCATTCCAGTCCGTCGCGATGTCACATGATCTGTTTACGTTATAGTCTACATTATCCGGCATGTTTTCAGCTTCATTGAGTATGGATGAGACTTGATCGGCAGGTAAATTTGGAATGGATTCTATATTTTCGATTGTTGAATGATGTGGAGTCATGTGCCCATGATTAAGTTCTGACGGAGTCAAACAATTTGCATTTAAATGTTCGTGTGCATCCATACCATGGTTGAGATTGCCTGGAGTTAATGGTATGTCGTTTATCGATGATATTTGGTCAATTACATTCAAGTCATTCATAGAGAATATGTGTCCAGGGCTACGAATGGCGTCAAATAATGACGTTTCTGAAGGTTGTACTAGCGCATCAGTAGAGACTCCTAAGTCTAGTGAAACTTGAGGTAATATAGGTCCCGTTTCAACTTCACGTACACACTCAGGCTGAGCAAAACTTTGACTTGTCACATCTGGCAACTTGGTTATGTCATCAGTGTTTACAACTTGGGGAATAGGCTGTATTTCTTGCTTTCTTTTTCTTCCTCTCTTAGTTTGAATGACAGAAGGGGACTCATTTTCAGGCTGAATATGATCCAATGCCAGTAGGTCTGAGGGACCAAGACATAAAAAGTCTTCAAGCTGGCTGAAATGTGATACGAGGTGTCGTTGATAATTTACAAATAAAGTACGCGCAGGAATAGAGCGAGATGGCAAAGCAAAAAGTTTCTCAACTCCACCAGTTTCTTTCCAATACATTAGCCTAAAATTTAAAACGGAAATATTATTTATGAAATATATTATAACGCAAAAAATGATTCACCACCTCTTCGTCGGGGGTGCCAAATCTAAAGTGGTAACTATGTCGGCTGTATTAGCCAATTGTGCTTTCATTTCTTCTCCCGAAATATTTTTAACTTCATCTACTATTAGTTTCCGTTTTCTTTTTGATTTTGTCACACCTTTGTAAGCTGATGCATCGATCGGTGCAAGCGCAAAACTTTCATCTTCATTCTGTATAAGAGTGGATTGGTCTAATACAATTTTAGCAGGATCTTCGCCTTCAGCAGTGTGTTGACCTTTACTTTTAATACCTTCAGTATCTTCACAATCCTTATCTTGAACAGGATTGTTATATGCATTTGTAATTGTTTTGTCATTATCTCCTTGTTCAGCTGCAGTTGTCGGATGGTATTCAGATGAACCAGACATTGGAGAAGGTGCACCTGTATCAAATTGATCCACGCCATCTTCATCATCTGAATCTTCAACATTAGGCGGTACGATTTCCTCCTTATCAACATTAACAGCCAATGAAGGCTCACCAAAAAGATCACCCTCAAAAAGCTCGGGTTCTAGAATTAATAATAAGAAATACAATAATTATATAAAATAATATAATAATAAAAACATCATTGTTTGCAAAAATTAGTCCTAAAAGCTGAACTGATATCAACTCAGGGCAATTTGAGCTTGCTGAGCTCGAGTCCACCATCATATCTTAGCCTACAAGTCAGAGCATCTACGTGTCAATGGTCAGCTACGTGAACAACACTTGCTATAAGTCAACTTACTGCAATTGCTTTCGCCCACGATCGCAATTTACATCAGTTAGTGTGAAAATTCTGGGGGACTGAAATTACGATGAAAATGTTAAAATGACCAAAGCGGAGCTTGACTGCGAGTCACATTTTAAGACTAACTTGTCACGTTTGCCCACTGGTGAATATTCGGTAACATTGCCTATGAAATCCAGCGCTCTACTACTTGGTGTTTTCATACCATTAGGCTCCATTGTATTTTCTAAATTTTCAGTGGAAAGTGCATGTGTATGCCCTAGAAAGTATCAAGATCGATACTCCTCAGTTCTTTCTACCTCATCACTGCGTATTGAAGGAATAGAGCACAACGAAGCTTTGCGTTGTTTTCGTCGGTTGTGACTACGTCATCCGGATATTCTGGTCATAGTATTTTCATGGTTGGGCCTAACATTCAACCAAAACTTTTTGATATCCGAATTCGCTTTCGATCGTTTCCAGTCGCTCTGACTGGTGATATTTGTAAAGTGTACAGGTGACACCTGACAACTATCATCAATGAATTCTTTGGTGGGATGATCCTCAACAGAAAATTAGAGTCTTCATGATGGACACCGTCAACTATGTTATTGTACAAAATCTGGGGGTTTTTATCCTTTCGTACAATGCATCAATTGGCCACTAATAAATCAAAAAACTTTGTTCTATTGTCCAATGTTGACGATTTTCGATGGGGATTCGGTGGAGGAGATGCTGAAGGTTATGCAACTTCAGCTTTGCTAAACAAAAACATTTTCTAACGCTGAAAGTGGTGTTCTAGGGAATCTACCGTGCTGAAAGATCTTCCTGATTGTGAAAAGGAACCACGATGACGGTAATTAAGTAAAAAAAATCTGTTGCACTTATTTGTGATCCAGCTACAGACAATTCTCAGTTTTCATTTACTCCTCAGCAAGATTCTAGGCATATGGGCATTCCTCAGAAACTTTTAACCTATATGTCGCTTACATACTTTCACAAGTTAAATTATAATTCGTACAAATAAAATATTATCAATCGTACTATTAACCTGTCACTTCTGCTTGTCTTTAGCGCTTACCAAAATAAAAACCGTTTATATCTGATGAAGGGCAAGTTTGAACTACAGCAGAAAAAATCAGTAACTGTACTTTAATTTACCGCGAACAATGTAGTTTTGTTTATTTAAGTGTGCAAGCTCAATATTTGGTATGTACAATTAATTCAAATAGTGCGCATTAAATTTTTTTTGTACGTTTGAATGTCAAAACCTTTAAGTTATAATTACTTAATAGTATTTAGTTCCTCTATGGTCAATTACAATTATCACTTAATTTATCATGTGTGTCTTTAAATTCAGACCTAATGTTATTATAACCAGAATAATTAAATGAATTAAGTGAATGTCAAAAGCGTGAGATTGTCAAAGATGTATAAATGTTCAACATGAAAATATGTATTTTGAATTTGTAGTTGTGCCACTGATTTGAATTTTTAACTATCGAAATATCAATAGTAAAAGGTTGCAGACAACTGTCCATTTGGCAAAACGCGCAATGCCTTCAATCATCGCGCGTTTTTATGAATAATTTGGTCTCATTGGCCCGGTCATAACAAAAATCAATATATTTCTTCAACTTATATCAAAAGAAAAATCGGACTGGGATAAAAGTTTGTCATGCAAGCTCCATTCTGCTTGGTTCACTCTTTGTAGCAGCTTGAATGTTGTCAAAAAGTCAATTCTCCTCGTCTTGTTTCACTTTTAAACGTATCACTTGAACTTCACTCTTTTTGTGATGCCAGTTTAAATGCCTACGGGACATCTTACAGTCCCGAAGCTTGAATTGTGTGTTGCTGAATCATTGGTTCAAGTAGTTGAACAAATTTCGAAAATTATGCCACAGCTGAGGTTCAGAATATGAATCCAGCAGATATTTTGTCACAGGGAGCCACAGTCAATGAATTTCTAAATTCACAATTATGGCACCATGGACAATCTTTTCCACTTCGCCCTCGAGATTAATGGCCGAAAGCGATTTTGGCTCTGAGGGATTTGCCTAAGATGCGGAAAAATGTTTTTACTTTGACACCAAGAACCGTCTATACATAAAATAAACTACTTATTCATTTGCTAAAATGTAACGTGTTTTCGGCTACATCTACAAATTCATAACCAAAAAGAAATACAGTGAACTAACGATAAGTGACGTGTAGCGAGGAACATATACATACATTAATTCGCATGGAGCTAAAAGCAAATTTTTGGAATGAGTACCGCGTATTGGCAAGCGAAGAGCAAGCTGCGTGACGACGGGTGGCTTAAAAACTCTAACTGAAGGAGGCTTCAGATCGATCTGATGATATTGATGTGCTCACGCCTGCTCACTTTCCATTTATTTGTAACGTCGACCCAGGCATAACAGATTTAAACATCATCAGTCTTAATCGTTGGCAGAAGGTATGTAATATGCATCATATGGGGCATCAACCATCTTCAGGAACGCTCAAAATGGCGCTCATATACTCAGAATGCTATCACTGGCGCTATGGTATTTCTTAGAGATGAAAATCTTCCAACAATTCGAAGGACACTAGGCAGAGTTGTGGTGGAATATATATGCAGCAAAGACAGTGTTGTTAGAGTCGCAGATGTACGCACTGCTCATGACATCGTCAAACGCGCTGTTGTTAAGCTATGTGTATTGCCATTGGAACATACTTTTTGGAACGAGAGCATTCCAACTGGTGGGAAATGTTCGGAAGACCAAAGGTTCATGGATTTGTCCATTTCTTTTTTTAATTTCGCCCTATGCCCGTCATTTATATTTACAGTGATAATTTTGATCTCTTTGTTTTTTTTTTGCATTTCTACATCTCGCAAATTGCGCGCAAGAACGGCATATCTCAAATACCTAAAGTTGGAGAAAAACACGTTTCAAGTTTTCAATAAATTACTTTTTATATGAAAATTCAAAAAAGTATGTTTACATAAACTCTTCTCAAATGGCAAGTTCCTTAGATACCTTTCTGACACACAAAATAAAACATGAAATGGCCGAAAATCTGGGCATACAGACAAATTTACGGTTTTACCAAGATAAAAACCCAAAACACAAAGCGGGCATAGTTCAATCCTGGTTAATATACAAGTGCCCGTAATTGATGGCACCGCCAGCATAGTCGCCAGACCTGAACGTGAATGTAAATTTATGGACGATTTTGAAAAAAAATATCCGAATACACAACATTTCAAACAAAAACGACATAAAAGAGGCACTTAAAATTGAATGGCGTTGTATTCCGTCAGATACCATTAAAAAATTTGCAGCTTCGATGTCAAACCGCCTTTAAGCTGTAGTTGACCAAAGAGGCTACTACATTACATATTAAAAATTAAAAAATTATTATTTTTGACAGTGTTTCTATCCGTTACTAAAACTACAATGAGCATGTTTATAAATAAATGTTGGAAGATAAAGCTACTCGTAACTAACTAAAAATTGAATATTTTACTTACGGCCAAACTCATCTCCGAAACCGTCTCCATCTAAACGAGAATTGGATACATCGGCTGCATTCAAATCGTGCATACTTGTTGTTTTATTTTCGGCTGCATCAACGTCTAACTCTTTTTCAAAGAGCTGTTCCTAAACATGATGAAATTCAATTTATATTAGTATAAGCATTATAAGTCAGTCTCAGAAAGTTTTGTCATATAAGAAAATTCTTAGCGTTTTTATCAATGCCAAAACATTTTCAGTATAATAGATAAGACCTTACGTAAAATTATAACTAATATTTAAATAACTTAAGAAGTATGAATATGTACAGGAATTTTTTTATTGAAACTTCATTAACGAGGGATGATTTGAAAATTAGGTGTGTATAATGATATGCAAAACGTGACACCATTTTTTTTAGTCGGGATCTAGAAGCTGATAATTTTCGGTCACTCTGCTCGATGAGTAATTTAATTTGATATATCATTTATTGCTGTAGCTATTCTAGATCCCCTCAACTTTTATTATTTTAATACAACATTTTCGTCTAGTTCTATTGAAGTTCTAAAGGTTTTACTTCTGCACAATTGCTTTTTTTAATGGTATTTATATATATTACAATAAGAAAAATAAAATTAAAAGTTAGGGAGTAGGTGGTCGAAATTTTTATAAGTATGATTTAATTATGCGGCAGAGGTTGAAAGTTACGAAGTTCTATGTATTATAAATAATACGAATAATCTCAGCCATTGTGTTGCCTTTTATTAATTGAGAACCCTTTGAAATTGTAAAAAAACGGTACCATAAATAATTTTATCGCGTCTGCCTTTTATTTTAAAAAAATCTGTCTATACACAAAAACAGATATATGCGAGAGGCAAACGTTTTTTGTTGTTTCTTTTAATAATTATGTAGGATTAGACACTGACAGACTATAATGACAAGTGGGCGATAACCTTAAAGGGCATTTCACGGACAACATTTAAATAAGAAAACAGGGAGACAACATTTTAAACACAAATTGGACGAAAGTTGAACGAAGCTTGGGATAAGAAAAACGACGTTAGATTAGAGAAAGGACTGCTGAAGGAAAGAGCTATTTTTGAAGAGCTAAGAAAAATAAATTTGAAAAGCAAAAATATATGTGAATATTAAAATTAAATCAAAAATGTACAATTACTCTGTAACTTTTAATCAAGATAAATAAAGTGAAATTAATATAAAAAACTACAATTTGTGGGCTCGTCCGAGATCTGTACCCAAAAGTGTTGAAATTGAGCCAAGAACAATACTGTAGATACCATTAAAACTGATGCTACTCAAAGAACAATAAATAAAGTTAAGAAATTAAAATCTATCAACGTTGGCTAAAATTATTCAAAACTACAAAAAAAGTTGAAAATTTTGCACTGCCACGAAAAACATAATTCTGTGAAAAGCTGAGATAAAAGCACCGCAGCAACATATCAGAGCAATACCAAGTTCAACGAAAACGGCAGCAGTGTACGAGAAGCGGCACAAGTTAGAAGCAGAAGAGCGCAATAGTAGCAGTCGAGTTGAAGCTGAATGTCGAAAGCGAAAAGAGAAAACCCAGAGCAGAGAACAAGATAAGTGGAAACAAAAACAACCCTTATTTTAGTGCTTATGTTAAAATAATTTGTTTTGTCACAATTTGAAAGCTGTAACAAGCAAAGATCAATTTTTTGATTCTCGAAAATTTTTATAATAAATATTAATATGTAATAAGAAGTATATTGTTAAGACGAAAGAAAAACATTGTAAAGAAGTCAAGACGAAGGAGAACATTGTAAAGAAGGAAAGACGAAAGAAGAATATTATAAAGACGAAAGAAGAATATTGTAAAGACGAAAGAATAACATTATAAAGACGAAAGAGAATATTGTAAAGACGAAAGAAGATTATTTTAAAGACGTAAAGACGAATACTTTAGAAATAAACAAAAGAAGAGTAATTTAGTTACGAAGCAAAATTGAAAATAAAAAGAGTAAATGAAAGATAATTCTTATAAAATTTTTTGAAAGGTTGCGACGAAATTTTTATGACAAAATGGACGCTTCACAGGTATTAGCATTGAAGGTAGACGAGTTGCGTCAGAAGATAAAAGATTTAATGTTGCCGACTAAGGGACGGAAAAGTGAACTTCAGAATAGACTACTGGTACACTACCACTTAACTGACAATGATGATGAAGAGGATGAGGATGAGGGAGGAGACGAAACCTCCAATTATCAGGAAATTAGTCAAGCAGACAATAGGAGCGTAGTAGTTGCGACCGAAAGAAGCTTGTTTACGCTAAAAGATATACAGGAGAGTATGTCTTCATTTTCGGGTGAAGATTCTACCGATATTAGTCAATGGTTAGAGGAATTTGAAGATAATGCTCTTACTGTGGGATGGAATCAGATACAATGCTTTGTATATGCTAAACAGCTTTTAAAGGGCGCAGCTAAAACGTTCATTCGTAATCAACACGGTGTTGCGTGACTTTAGATCCTTGAAAGTGGCTTTGAAAAATGAATTTGGAATTAAATTATCACATGCAACGGTTCACCAATTGCTCAAAGATAGACGGCATAAGCCAGAGGAGACATTGAGGGAGTACCTTTATAAGTTGCAAGAGCTTAGTCGTACCATAAGCTTGGATGATGCGAGCATAATTACATATTTTATTGAGGATATAAATGATAATCGACAGAATAAAGCCACATTATACCAGGCGACAGATTTAGTTCATTTAAAGACTCTAATTCCGGTTTATGAAAAAATTCGTGGCACACGGAAGCAGCTATCGAACTATGGGGAAGCCGGGTCTGGTCCAACGCAGATCAAGAATTCGTATAAGAACTTTAAGAGTGCAAGTAGCCGCAGATGTTTCAATTGTGGTGATGAAACACATCTAGCTAGACAATGTACAAAAAAAGACGTTAAATGTTTCAAGTGCGACCAATTCGGGCACCGTTCATTTGAATGTAAGGTTAAAAAAGAAAATTTTGCGTCAAACCCGAGTAACGTTAACACGTTGTATGATTATTCAAAGAATCAACAGTATGAAGGCAAGAGAAATTGCCGAGTTATTTCAATCAAAGGAAAGCCGATTTTATGTCTAATTGACAACGGCTCAGACGTTTGTATAATTCGAGAAGATGTGTTGCAGTCAATGGGTGGTGCGATATTACAGGAAGATATACGAAAACTGAAGGGTTTTGGTGGTACAGTTTTAAAAACAGTAGGCTGCGTTGTGATGCCGGCAAAGTTAGATGAAGTTTTGGTAGATTTAACTTTTCATGTGGTAAAAACTGCAGATACCGATTATTTTGCAGTTATTGGGAGTGATGTAGCTGATGTAGTTGAAGTTGTTTTAACAAAGAACGGACCAAAATTTAAAAACCCAGATACAGAAAAGACAGATGATTTCTCAAATTTCGAAGTAGCACGTGCTTTGGCAGACGTTGAATTTTTCGAAAGAAAACAGGTAGACTTAATGCACTTACCCGAACATCAATTTATAGAAGTCAGATATCTAATTGATAACTACGATCCTAAGCGTCCCATATCTTACCCAGTTGAGATGAAAATTATTGTCATTGACGATCACCCAGTATATTTGAGAGCGCGCCGTATTTCACACGATGATCAGGTCTACGTTGATGAAGAAATTAAGAAGTGGTTGCAAGAGGGGATCGTGCAACCCAGCACATCGGAATACGCGGCGCCAGTGGTTTTGATACCAAAAAAAGATGGGACCAAGCGAATTTGCTTTGATTATCGTAAATTAAACGAAAAAATAGTAAAAGATCGTTTTCCCATGCCCTTAATGGAGGATGTTCTTGATAGGTTGGCTCAAGCGTACGTCTTCACTACCTTGGACCTTAAGAATGGCTTTTTCCACGTGCCTGTAGAGGAATCTTCAAGGAAATATACGGCTTTTATAACCCATAACGGTCAATTTGAATTTCTGTTCGTTCCGTTTGGAATAACAAATTCGCCAGCTGTATTTGCAAGGTATATTCAGGCTATTTTTAGACCGTTAATTCAAGATGGTACACTAATAGTTTATGTGGATGACCTTATGATTCCTCCACGGAACGGAGATGAGGCTCTGGAGAAACTTAAAAAAGTATTTAAAGTTGCAGCTGACAATGGTGTCAAAATAAGATTTGACAAATGTCAATTTTTACAAAAAAAGATAAAGTTTTTAGGATATGAGATAGAAAATCAGAGGATTATACCTTGCCAAGAAAAAATTAGTGCTGTTGACAACTTTCCCATTCCGACCAATCAGAAAGCAGTAGAAAGATTTATTGGCTTAACTTCTTATTTTAGGAAGTTCATTAAAGACTTTGCATCCATAGCCAAGCCTCTTACAGATCTTCTCCGCAAAAGCGTAAAATTTGAGTTCAAAGAGGAACAGCAGTTTGCCTTCCAACAGTTGAAGATTTCCTTAGTTAGTGCGCCACTTTTGAAATTGTACGATCCCTTGGCACTTACTGAAGTGCACACTGACGCTAGTATGTATGGTTATGGGGCAGTTCTTTTACAAAAAGATCCAGATGACCAACAATTTCACCCGGTTCAATATTTAAGTAGAAAGACGTCACCAACAGAAGAAAAATATCATTCTTATGAGCTGGAGGTACTGGCAGTTATTGAGGCCCTTAGGAAATGGCGAGTATATCTGATAGATAAGGAATTCAATATAGTTACTGACTGTAATGCTTTTACAATGACTCTAAAGAAAAGCTAAGTTCCTCTCAGAGTAGCAAGATGGGCTTTGTATCTCCAAGATTTTAATTATAAAATAGAACACCGAAAAGGGACTCAGATAAGGCATGTAGATGCACTCAGCAGGAATTATGGCTATGCCATACAAGATACATTTTTACACAAGTTAAGAGAAGCTCAGATGCAAGATGATTGGGTTAAAGCGGTGATTAAAATTTTAGATAAAGAGAGGCACGAAGATTTCTATATGCATGGTATTTTGCATAAAGATTTATTGGTAATTCCTTCACAGATGAAAGATGAAATTATACAGGCAGCACATAGACAGGGACATTTTTCCGTCAAAAAGACGCAAGATATTGTAGAACAAACATATTTTATTCCTCAATTAAACTCTAAAGTAACGAAATTAGTTCGAAGCTGTATTCAATGCATTGTTGCGTCCGCAAAGGCTGGAAGACAAGAAGGATTCCTAGCCCCTATCGATAAAGACATACCATATAGATCATGTAGGCCTACTCGAGGTAACAAAAAAAAAGATACAACCAATATATTGGTGATCATCGACGCCTTCTCTAAATTCGTTTGGTTGTATCCTACCAAGAGTACAGATTCAGAGACAGTAGTCGAAATCTTGCTTAGACAATCAAGCGTGTTTGGTAATCCGGTGCGAATCATTTCTGACAGAGGTACGGCATTCACGGCTAACATTTTTAAGCAGTATTGTGAGGAAAACGATATTCAGCATTTGCTCATTGCGACCGGCGTACCTAGAGGGAATGGCCAGGTTGAACGTGTTCATCGTGTTGTGATTCCTTTGCTAACGCAGCTGTGTCATGAGAACCCTGGCTTATGGTACAAAAAAGTGGGTAAAGTTCAGCAGCTTATAAACAATACTCCGCCTCGAAGTACTAAGTTCACGCCTTTTAGAGTACTAACGGGACTGAATATGCGCACTACCGACCAAGCCGAGTTACGTTGTCTGCTAAATGAGGAATTGTTGAAGGAATTAGATGACGATAGACAGAAAATAAGGCAAGAAGCACGCGACAATATAAAAAAGCTTCAAGAAGAAAATCGTAAAACTTATGACTCAACACGCAAACCAGAGACTGAATATAAGATCGGTGACCTAGTAGCTATAAAACGGACACAGTATGGTGCTGGACTAAAGATAAAACCAAAGTTTTTGGGACCGTATAAGGTTACTCATGTACTCAAACACGGACGGTACAAGGTCGAAAAATTAGGAGATCATGAGGGACCAGGTATTACTAACACTGTAGCGGAATTCATGAAACATTGGGAACTTATTCGGGGCGAATAAGCAGTCAGGATGGCCGAGATTGTAGGATTAGACACTGACAGACTATAATGACAAGTGGGCGATAACCTTAAAGGGCATTTCACGGACAACATTTAAATAAGAAAACAGGGAGACAACATTTTAAACACAAATTGGACGAAAGTTGAACGAAGCGTGGGATAAGAAAAAAGACGTTAGATTAGAGAAAGGACTGCTGAAGGAAAGAGCTATTTTTGAAGAGCTAAGAAAAATAAATTTGAAAAGCAAAAAGATATGTGAATATTAAAATTAAATCAAAAATGTACAATACTCTGTAAATTTTAATCGAGATAAATAAAGTGAAATTAATATAAAAAACTACAATTATTCAACCTTTTTTTAATTTTCTGACATACTATGTATATGTACAAGCAAGCTTAACTGATTTTATCGTCAGGCAGATTGTGATAATTATAAAGATTATGTCATAGAAACAACCTCTGCCAGTTATGTAGTTATCGATGCATTCAAAATCTGCAATATTACTAACATGTAAAAAAAATAATTTAAAATTAAATCATTTTAGCGCGTCTGCCTCTGCTAACTGGTTTTTTTAGTTATAAAAAACATAAACATAGGAAATGCAAACGATTTTAGCGCTGATATATAAAACCAATACCACACAAATTTTGCTATGAAGAATTCACATTTCTGATTTTTTGAAAATTTCTTTTTTTTGTACTGGTTAAAGACTAGCTTCCATAATTTTTTAAAATATCTTTTATTTTTTTTTCCTCTGAAATATCGTAATCTATGAAGAGAGTTGACGAATTGAAAGGTATTATATCGTAATTTTTCTTGATTATCGAAAATTTCAATAAAAACCTAAAGTCTAATCTTATCGAAAAATCACAATATTATCGCAGAACATACAATATCAAAGAGTACCGAAATATGTATAGATATAAAACGTCTATAAGTATTAAAGAGCACAACTTAAGTTGTTTATAGAGCTCTATTGGAATCGGCAATAAAATCGACTGGACTAGTGCATACTTGACTAGTAAATTCCAACCAATCGCACGTATTATGCTTGTTATAGACTTTAATTGATGCCAGTCACTTTCAGATTACTGCTATTAGCCGCGCTCATATGATTGTCGATTTCAATATATCAGCCTGGTAGTCAATTATCTGACTATTAATTTTAAGTACTGGACAAAAGTTTAGCATCCAATATTGTAAAATATTCGAAACAATAGAACCAACAAAGCGAAGGATACCTCCGCCCATCTTGGTAGTGTCAGGAAGTTATTGTCAAGAACAACGAAGCTTAAAATCTTTTTGATGCCGAGTATTTTTCAGCCCGTTCTCATAATTACGTTTAAAGGGTGTAACAAGCTATATTTCAGACTGTAGGACATTAAGTTTTGTAGGATTGCTAATCAGTTTATTACTTCTAGCCTTTCTTACCGAAAAAAGTTTCAAATCAAATACATACATCAACGTTGGGATCAATGCCTCCACGCATTATATCGGGAGTATCTCCATCGAAACCCATATCTCCAAATCCATCATCATGAAGTGACATAGAAAGACTGCCATAGTCTTCTCTCATTGTTATTTCATCCGCTCTTGATTGATTGACAGAAAATTGAGCCTCAATATCAATGTCATTTAGTTCTGGCAAGGCTGTGTCAAAGTCATGAAACACTTCTGGTAATGTTATAGCATTCACATTTGCCTCTCTATGGCCCTCAGGTAAATCAACCATCCCAGGACGAAATGCCATCTATAAAGTAAAGCACAAATTAGTATTTTTAACTTAAAAGTCATCAGCTTCATTTATTTTTATTTTATATTATTTATAGTATATTTATTAATAAATAAAATAATAAAATACTTCAAAAAAGTTAATAATTATAAATGTCTATGTGAATACAGTAACTGCAGATATCTATAGTTTTATGATAGCAAAGTTCTAATTACGCACCCTTTATAATTGCGCCATGGTTTAAATAACTCTTTATGTGATTGTATTTACAATAAAAACTCGATCCTTAATAGTTTTTATTTTATACCTACAGCTTCGTTTGAGGTATATTAGATTATTTTGTGGATTAAACTCAAATTTTAGCACTGAGCAGTTTTTTTAGCATTTTATTAAAAAAAAATGGTTTATAACATTGAGGATGATTTATGCCACCTCGTAAATAAAAAAATTGCTTCCGGTATCTTAGTTCTTCGTAACTTTATCGCACTTTCTCAAAATAAGGCAGCGATGGTCAAAACACGAAAAATGAGCCTCATCACAACAAACATGTCGGTTTCTCAATAATAGTAACCAAAACAACAAACAAATGCAGTCACCACTGCTACGCACATTTTGATCATTCTGTTGTTTTATAGGCGCTATGCCCAGGAATTGCATTATTGTTATTGTTGCAGAATTCAGATATAAACATAAAACCGAAGCGAGCAAAAAAGGATACAACAATGCGCACATTGAGGACAGCTTCTATTGTTTCATTTGATCAGTGTAGTTTTATTTCTACACTCATGTTATTCTTGTTTGAATTGGCTTTTGGTTTATCCCGCAAAATTTTTTGCTATCGATCAAATTTATTTTGTTGTTTTTATTTGTTGTTGTAATTGTTGTTTTTGTTGTGTTTGTTCTAAGTGGCGCTTGCTTCCAAAATTTTGACCATCTTTGGTTTATGGCATAAATGTTAGAAAACATTTAGCTTTGACCAACTGATATTATATACATATATCGGAATTGTTAATGAGTATATCAGTATATCCGCAATATTTTCGAGGGTGCTCAAGGATTGAATGCGTAATAACTTCAAACGATTCTCAGAATCACTAAGGTTTGAAAGGCCAGTTCAATTTAAGCCTTTGAGAACAAACCGAACAAGTTTTTTATGAATTCTTTCTACTATATCTTTATTAATATTATAATATGCAGACCATACTTGGCTAGCGTACTCTAAGTGAGGACGCAGGATTGTATTATATAAAGTTACTAAATTCTATTGCCCACCGCCTTATAAATTCCGAAGCCGAGGCCTTCTCACGGATAATGTTAATGTAATCATTAAACGTAATTTAGCATGCACATGTATGCCAAGGTCTTTGACTATATCGACACGACAGATTTTCTTATCATGAAGTGTATAATCAAATTCTAAATTGCTTTCTTTCTCGAGAAGATGAAGTTTGGCATTTATAAGGATTTAACTGCAAGCAATTTTTAGAACACCAAACCTCAAATGATTTCAAGTCAGACTGAAGGGCAAAGGTATCATCATCCACCTCCACAGTCCTGTAAATTTTCTTATCATCGACATATATGTATGATCGCCAAAATTAACGAGAGCTATTCCAGGTGACTTCCTTACGGCAAACCTGAAAACGATGTAAAAAGTCCAGACAATACCCCTCGAATACTTATTCGATAAGAACGATAATATATATAAGATTCAATCCATATGACCAAATTTATAGATGTTTCTTTAAACAAAATCAAACTGTGTGGTAATTAGTTAAAGCTTTACTAAATTCGCTGTAGATCTGCCATTTAGGTACTATAAGCTAGTGATATTTTTAGAGCTATTTTTTTAACATATGACAACTTAGGATCGATATTTTATAAAAAAAAAAAATTGTAATTGTACTAATTTTTTCCTTTCTCTAGTATAGTTGGAGTTGGCATAAAAAAAAAAATAAGAGGCCAAATCTGTGCAAATGATAGAGCCTCTCCAGTCCATCTGAGAAAAAAAATTAAACGGCATTTTTATATAGACATACTTAGTTGTGCATATCCGCACCAAAACAGGAAGTAAAGCGTTTTTTCGAAAAATTGCGTATATTTGAAAACAGCCGCATTTTCCCGTGATTCTGCGTCTTTAAACGGGAAAAAAGAAAAAAAAAATCACCAGGCCCGTAGGGCGATGCACAATAGGACAGCATCGTCAAAACATGACTATACAAAACTCGGTATAACTTTTTTTCTATTTTGAATTCTGACCTGAAATTTTAAATACATATTCTCGGCACATTTTTAGATCCTTTTATGGAAAAAGAAATCGAAAAAAAGTTTTTTAACTCGCTAAATGTACCTTAACGAAAACAAGCTGACGAGTTGTTATGACCAGAGCTCAAAATGTTAAGCATTTTCTTAAGGTTGCTTATTTTGCATTTTATGGTTATAATGATTGCTTAAATCAGCACATTTGCCCTTTTTTGCTTCGCAGTTCTTTGGTTGGTTCCTTCACAAATCTTATGAACACTTCGGCGGATATAGCAATGAGTCGGATATAACAATCGCTTTTAGTCAAACACTTTATTTTTTCGTCGCTTATAACGACGAAATTTCAAAATATTTAAAAAAATATGTTCAAGATTTGTTTTTTGAATGCAATATGCACGCGAGTACGTAAAATTCGTTTGAATTTTGCTTATCGTTTTGGAAATTTATTTCAGTTTGCGTGATAGTTTTTGTGTTGTGGATGCTTTAGGAACGTTAAAAGGTTTGCGTATTATTTCTTTAATACTTACTGTTGTTTTAGTTATGAATTCAAATATTTGCAGTAGAAACCCAATGCCTATTGATTTTAATAGTTTTTCAATAAATATTAAAATCAATAGGCATTGGGATTCTACTGCAAATATCTTCTAAATGGTTAAAGTAATTGATTAACCACATGACATTTTTTTTGTAGAGCGTTCAATTTCCTATAGAAATAATTGAAGTTCATTTGACAATAACAATTTTTTAGTAAGTTACAAAATTCAAAACAAAAAAATAATTTCCCTTAAAATACTTCAATCTTTGACCTTGAATATTTTTCAAATGGTAAGATTAATGAAATATAAGATAGGACCATTTTTATATGAGACAAAATTAAAAATGGAAAACTATGATGAGCATAATCTTTCCGTTAATATTAAAAGCTCAGATTTGGTAAGTACTTCCTAGAGGTACCTAGGAACTAGTTTCCGTGTGTCGGATTCAAAAAAAAAAAAGCATTTGATTTATTTGACCCACCCTAGTGTGTATATATGAGTACGTTTTCGTGTTTTGCCTAATGAATTGAATAACTTTTCAGTATTTCAATAAAACTTAAAATAAATACAAATCATGATTTTTATTTATTAGCAGTATTCGGATATAACGACTGTCGGCTATAGCGACCAACAATTTCCGCCCTTCTCAAAATAAAATAATTTATGCTCACCATCGAAAAGTTTTTTTTTTGTCAGCAATATTAAAAAATCCTAAGATGGTAAAAAATTAAATTTTTTTGTGGCACATAGTTTATTTCACAATAATAGTACAGATAACAGTCATTTTCCGAAACTTTTGAATTCCAGGCCGGGTCAATTCCGGTCACTTGGTAACCCTGACTGACTGTTTTTTAATTTTTTTGAGGTCTTTTTTCTTTTTGAAAATCGTAACATGTACATATATGATTGTTCATTGCCACGGTAAAAATTCTGCGCAATTAAATATATTTTTGAGCCTAACTAGATCAAATATAATTCGCTCGAAAAGCTAAAATATTTATTATTGGCTTTCTTAAAAATAAGACTTATAAAAGATTCCTTCTTAAATTAAGGACAATAGCCATCATTAATAGATTTATTAAAAAGGAAACAGAGTGCTTGACTTAAGAAAAAGCTGCTTAGTTGAATCTGTGTCTCGAATGCTCTCAGGTTCAGAACCAAAATCAAATGATATAATATATTTCATAATGAGTATAGGGGAAAATGGAGTTCGACCTTTTTTATGAACTTAGGAATCCCAAAAAGTTTTTGGGGTTATGAAGAATATTGAGCTTCGTTTTATTTAAATATTAAGAATAAGCTGAAGTTGATTTAATCCTAAATTCTAAGAAAAAGTAGCAGATACCCGTTAGGTAATAAAATTTTGAAGCTTTCGGCCGCGGTTCAGGGTTTTCATTCTTTAGATAACCAACACCGGCTCCGCTAGCCGCAGCACTTAAGCATTAAAACTTCACATACAATTCAAATTTTTAGGCATTAGTATCTTGAAAAACAGACGAGATATCGCCGTTGCTTGCTTTATATGTTTATTGTGTGTGTGGCCAGTCTATTACAAAGGCTTGCAAATAGGCGTCATACTAGTGTGGTGGATTTAAAAAAAAGTATTTTCCAAGTAAATCGAAAACCAATGTTGAAAAAAGTCGTGACTATCAACAGAAAAAAAACGAATAACATAAAAAAAGTCCTAAAAAAAAACATCAGAAAAAATCACCGGAACATGTGCGTGAATTTCGTGCATAACAAGTCCACTGTACAAAGTAGTGAAAATTATCATCGTTAGTACTTGAATGTTTTCTAATCAACAATTTCGCAATTAATCCTTACTGCTCATAGATCACATGCATAATCTCCATACATTACGTGTATATGATTTCCATGGAGATGTATTAAATGTGCAAGGTGATGTCTCAATTGAAAACAATCATTGTGAGCACCCGAATATTTTTGTACATTCATATATATAAATTTAGAATTTCGCAAAAACTTTTTGAACAATATGTTTGGTTATATGTGCCCGTGTGTGATCGCTTGTGGTTATAAAAAGCGTTAAGAACTTTTACGTGTAATAATTTACGAAATTATGATACAAGTGCGGATATTTTACTGTGCAACACGTGTTACCAATCGAACTAGAAAAAAGTAATTCCAATATTGTCTAAATACAACGGTTTCAAATATCAAAAGATATCTGCGTATTACCATCATGGCAAGGCTTTTGTAGTTAATTAGTACATTGCTTGAAAGAATTAAAAATAAGGAAATCTTTCCACGCTTATATCTCAGCTTTTGATTAATCGATCTCAAACCTGATAATTTTCGGGCACTCTGTTCTTTTATTCTAGACCACGTCAACTTTTATGAATTTGTTAATCAATTTTGTCTCATTCTATCACACTTTAGTTTTCTAAAGGTTTCACTTCTACCAAGTGTAGTCTGCATGATTTTTTTTAGTGGAATCAAGGTTTTACGAATATATAATAAATCTGTAAAAAAAAGTATCGCTCCGACCTGGGCTAGGAGACATGGCAATCGGAAGTTGCGGGTATAGCTTTTATAAAAAATTGTATGAGTTGGGAACACATGGACAGATTTTTAAAACAAACATATCATATCAAAGGTAGTTTAATTTTAATTTAATGAGGTATGAATGTTTGAGTTTCGTTGGTTAGATTTTTGAGATATAACGATTATTGTAAAATTTTGGCCATTTTTTTTTTGTTTAAATAAAACCGTTATTTTTCCACAAATCATATTATTAACGTTTTTTTTTTTAAGATATCAAAAAAGACTAATTTTTTTAAGATCTCAAGAGACTATTTTTTTTACATTAACCCCAATTTTTCCGAAAAACAAACTACAACGAATAAGGAAACTAGTACTGCAGCAACATATCTCGCTTATTCTTTTACAAACTGCACACCATTTTAGACTTGATATTTTAGAATCAGCCGAAATTTTTTTTACAGCTTATTTGTACATACATATGGGTCATTCCATCTATAATGAGCCTATCATTAGCCTCATGTTTTTTAATTAGGCTGAAACTTTTTTGAGTGATTGGTCTATCATGTAAAGGGTGTTTTTTTTAGAGGTTTGTTTTTCGAAAAGAGATAAAACTGGCATTTTATGGTCAAATCTGGCAACTCTAATGTCATTTATGTTCAGTTTGGTTTGCCATTTCATCATGAACAGGTTGACAAAAGAACAACGCTTGCAAATCGTGCAAATTTATTTCGAAAATAATGGTTCAGTTCGCGAAGTTTACAGCAAGCTCCGTCCATTTTATGGTCGACATAATCGTCCATCAGAGCAATTAATTCGGTTAACCATGGATCGTTTTCGCACTACGTTTACTCTATGTGATAATACGCATCCGCAGAGACGTCGAACAGTGCGCACCGAAGAAACAATTGCCGCTGTAGAGCAAAATGTTGAAGAGGACCCGAATGAATCGATTCGCCACCGTGCACAGCAATTGGAGCTTTGTCCATCAACTTTATGGAAGATTTTGCGCAAAGATCTTGGCTTGCGACCTTACAAGATCCAGCTTGTGCAAGAATTAAAGCCACGAGACCATGCAATGCGTCGTGATTTTGGTGTATGGGCCGAAAATGAGATTGATCTCTATGCTGATTTTCATCGCAAAATTTTGTTCAGTGATGAGGCTCATTTTTGGTTGAATGGCTACGTCAACAAGCAAAATTGCCGCATTTGGAGTGAAGAGAATCCACATGAGACCCTTGAGACGCCATTACATCCACAAAAACTGACTGTTTGGTGTGCTCTATGGGCTGGTGGAGTCATTGGGCCATACTTCTTCCGAAATAATGCTGGAGAGTCAGTTACCGTTAATGGAGACCGGTATAGAGCCATGATAACCGACTATTTTGTTCCCGAATTGGATGGCATGAATGTGGATGAGTTGTGGTTCCAACAAGACGGCGCTACATGCCACACAGCGCACGTCACAATCGATTTATTGAAGGAAACATTCGATGAGCGCATAATTTCGCGGAATGGACCTGTCAATTGGCCACCAAGATCGTGTGATTTGACACCATTGGATTATTTTCTTTGGGGATATGTGAAGTCGCTCGTCGACGCCAACAAACCAGAAACGTTAGGGGACTTGGAAGCCAACATTCGTGGCGTTATTGCCGACATACGGCCCCATATGCTCGAAAAAGTGGTTCAAAATTGGACCTGTAGAATTGGCTTTATTCGAGCCAGCCGCGGCGGCCACATGCCCGAAATCATATTTAAACATTAATGGCATAAAATTATCCTTCCAATAAAGCCAAATTAATGGACATTAAAACGATTTTCTTGTGTTTTATTTCAATTCGAAGCTCTATACCTCTAAAAAAAAACACCCTTTAAAAGATATAAGAAAATGCGATAACATTTTTCTGACCAATATTATTGTATTATACACACACTTTAAATGCTTGTAAAACGAAATGGGGTGAAAAAAAATTAATGAAATTTTCCTGTATGTTCTGAAAATTTTGAGCCTAAAAAAGCTGAAATCAATTCAAATTTTATTCTCTCGCTCTCATTCTCAATGTTTCAGTTTACATTGCAAATCATAAATCTTAGCTTTAAATGCTTGTAGAATCAACTTGGACGAAAAAACATGGATAAAATTTTCAGAGATGGTACTCCTGTATGTTATGAAATTCTGAGCTTAAAAAGGCTGAAATCGATGATGGAGAATTTGGGAAATTGATGTTTTCTTGAAAAAGTCAATGTTTTAATCTTTTAGCACATAGAAAACGTTTAGGTTTTCAGTTATTCAGATTTGCAGTTTTTTTGTCATTAATGAATGTTGTTGATTTCTTACGAGCTTTTTTGAACACAATCAAAAACTTTTTTTTTAAACAATAATATTGGTCAAAAAAATTTTATCACATTTTTTTATGTCTTCTACATGATAGACCAATCACTCAAAAAAGTTTCAGCCTATTTGAAAAACATAAGGGTAATGATAGGCTCATTATAGATGGAATGACCCATATACATAAAATTACTAGACACGAATATTTGGATTTTGCTGAAAAATTATTTTTTTTGGATATATCCACTCTTGAATTTTTGAAAATTGGCTATTGTTAATTGTTAAATCTACTCATACTTGAAGTCTATTATCTCGAGTTGTACTGGGACGATAAAATAGAGACCGTACTTTTTTGTAAAATGTGTTTTGTGGATAATAGAATACAAAACAACCTTTTTTTTATTAGTTTTATACAAATCGAAAGTAATAAAATATTAAATAAAAAAATTCGACATTAATTGGATCAGTACAACTCGAGATAATAGAAATCCTGACATAAATATCCAACACCAGTTTCGCAGCTGCAGTAATGCTACATAAAAGTTAGGGTAAGTGCGCGGCCTTCGGCTGCGGTTCAGTCTATTATATATCCAACACTGGCATCGCTAGCCCCAGTAATTGTACTTAAAAGTTAGGATATGTTGGAGGCCTTTGGACGCAGCTAAGGATTTACATCACCAAAATGTCCAACACCGGTTTCGCGGCTCAGTGTTATATATCTACTACTGACTCCGCCAACCACTGTACTGTAACATAAGAGTTAGTGAAATGATATAATCTTCTTATCTAGATTCAGATACAGCGCCGCATTATGTAGAGAAATGTTTTGTTGTTCATGTAGTATGTGTTTTATAAAGTTTAAAGAAAAATAATAATTTATACGCTACAAATAAATGGTATTGGAAAAACCGGTTTTTTAAAAAATAAAAATGAAAATTTTAAAAAATCTTCGTACACATCTCGAAAACTAACCACCGTAATTCATATATCCTCATTAAATTACCTTTCATATGATATCCATATTTTGCGAATATGTGGATTGTCCCTAAAGTAATCTTAAGCCTAAGATTAAAATAAAACTATGGCTTAAGTTTACTTTAGGGACAACTCTCCGATTTGATTTGTTTTTTTAGAAGTAGCGTATCATAAATAAATATATCTGCAAAAAAAATTGTCGGTCGGATCTGGTTTAGGAGATATAGCCATCCAAAGTTGCGGATATAGCTATTATAAAAATCGCTAAGGCTAAATTAATAATATTTTTATGTTTTCCGGTAAAAAATTTGATTGAAATAAAAAAATATAGTACAAATGGCACATTATTTTAAAGGTAATAAACTCTTCTTTCTAAATATATATGTATCACTATAGGTTAATAATAAATATTTTGGGTAAAATAACGGTATTTTTAAAAAAAGGTCAACTTTTTACAAAAATCATATATCGAAAAACTAACCATCCGAATTCATTTATTAATATGACAATTTTATACCTCATTAAATTACCTTTAATATGATGTGCATATTTTGAAAATTTATCCAGGGGTTCCCAACTTATAGCGTTTTTTAAAAAAGCTATATCCGCAAATTTGGATGGCTATATCTTCTAAACCAGATCCGACCGACAATTTTTTTTTGCAGATTTATTATTTATTCATAGCACGCTACTTCTCCAAAAAAATAAATTAAATCGGAGAATTGTCCCTAAAGTAAACCTGTTCCAAAAATATTGCTCTTTACAAAAGAATACGCTTTTCTATTGATTCTGTATAACAACTCTTGTCGGATGACCCTGTTCTATTGAAATTACATTTATTGACATACAAATTTACAAAAACTTAAATTACTATCAGTTTTGCTTTTAAGCGAAATAAATTAATTGATTAAATCAACAATAAGAATTTGGAGCACAAAATATTTCGATATATGGTTATATTATTAAACTTACCTTAATCTTGACAAATGCTTCATTACAATCAGCCAACAAATATTTGGCTTTTCGAGAGTAGATTCGCACAACGCCTAGTAGCAAATGACCAGATGTACGTAATGCTAATTTGACTTTAGGTTGCATTATTCCATCGACTGATTGTTCGATATTTGTTTCAAATACATGAGCCTTTGTTAATTTTTTGTCCCAGTGGGCAGCAAGCCAAATTCTTGCTAAAGGACCTTTTTTGGCCAATACAATATGTGCATAAAACATCTTTACGTTATTACTTTATTCTTAAATGTTAATAGAATTTTCTACACCATGCATAACGAAAATAAATTACTGTTGAAAAAAAAATATATGTTTTCAATCTGAATCAACTAAAGGTAACAAAAAAATATTGAAGCCAATAGTTATCGATAATTTACGAAGTTACATAATGTAAGATCAGTCACTACGAGTTAATAGACGAATATTCCATATTAAACCGTTCACACGATCGCTATGAGCAAATCCTTCAAATCTATGCTTTATTTCACAAAAAGATGAAAGTCAGATTACGCTTGCCCCTCACGCGCGTTTTTTCAGCGTCAGAATGGTACAAAATTTTGTGCAATAAACCACACCATCAATGAGCGTTTGGTTGCTGGTTGGTTTTGTTAACGATGGATTTATAATAAAATACACGTTGTGGAAAACGCGCGTTGAAAATACGCTCGAATAAGCTTAAACTAGGGATACATGGGCGATTTTTCAACGCGAGTTGTCTAGAACACACAACAGTATAACTGCGATAAAAAAATGCACACATATTTAACCATGGGTCGAACTTTAACAAAAAATTTCCAAATTCCACCTTTTGTATATATTTTGATACCCACTGCTTTTCATATGAAAAGTAAGAGTAATTATACTTACTGCACTTTGTTGCCTAAAATACTTACTGAATGTCAATTGAATGAATTAAGGATTAATATAAACGAAATCCGATTGCAAAAGATGTAATAAATCGGTATATTGTCTCATACCATGCGGGATATTGTCTCATACCAAATTTGTTGGTACAGACTACCTCTTCTAAGAGTTGAAGACAAAGGTATGCGTTGAACAGAATTATGACAGGGTCGGGAAATCGGCAACGATTACTCGCTCTCAAAGGAAAAAAAAAAACGAAAAATCGTTGTAGTAAACACAATTTCGTCGGGCGACGAATAACGTAAAAATCAGCTGCTACTGACACAAGCTGATTCGAAATGCAACACGGAGCATTACAGCCCGACAGTGAAAATAGAGTTAAATCTAGCTCGACAGATCTCCAGTCGTACGCCGAAACTCATATCTTAAAATTCCTAGATGCCAAGACTTGGACCACCTTTTTTTTTTGTGATTCAACCAGTCTATTATTAATATGAGAAAATACAATACATATAAGTAAAAATATATCTGTCTAAATTTGGATTTCCATGTTCTAGGCCATAAATCACTTTTGTTTTTTTTTCTCTTAAATTATATTTTTTCGGCTGCCGTATCGATGAATGCTGCTACATACAGAATCCTATTTAAAATAAACTATTGCTCTGTAAGTCTTTCGCAGATTTTATTCCAAGCAAAAGCATACCTTTCTAAAAAATTTAAAGGAACTACACCGCTTACAAAGTAACGCACTATTTTTTTAGAAATTCGAATAAAAATTTTTTTGTTTGTTTCCGTTTTAAGCCATGCACAAAATTTTACTTTATTTTTACTTTAAATTTATTTTAATAAAAATTTGACCACTGATTTTTAAGTAGATCTTTTCAACCCAACTGCATTACAACTTTTAAAAATTTGTTTGCAAAATTTTGGACTCTAAGCCCCTTAAATTTTGCCCTAGCAACAGGAAACCCGTTTTAAACATATATATAAATACAGCCCTTATAAGCCTTATCTTAAATGAAACCAAAAATAGGTGCACACAAAATTTTGACTCTAACACTACTATCCAGTTAGGTTGGAAACTTAGCCTATGTCTGCCCGCTTGCAACTTTTGTTGTCATTTTTGAGTTGCCAAGCCAGTTGGACAGTTTGTGAGCTATTGCAATATCTTTGAACTAAATGAATGTGACTTTAGATAAACTTTACTACTGACAACAATGAATATGACATTTCTCATAATTAATTTTATATTTTCTTCCATTTCTTTTGACAACACCACCACGCAAATTTTCCTCCAGAGCCCAACCACACCAAAATTACTCCACACGTGCATCGCACACAGCTCTAGGTCACCACAAAAAGAGGAATACACCTCATCAAGGTCTGCAGCATCTGCAACACTACTGGTAGCCAAAAAGAAATAGCGGTCTAAGCCGACCCAAGACGACACCTCAGATTCACCAACGTTGCAGCACCAGCTGAACATCTAAGAAGCTCCACCTAGCTACCCTGTTCCTCAACCACCCAACTGCAACAAACCACTTTGGTGGATAAGGTGTGCCATCGGGACATCTGTAGCCATCAGAGTGTGCTAGAAGGTGTGGTAAAAAAATAATAAATTTCAATCTCCGTATCATAGGAATAGATAGGGCTTAATAGACATTTGCTTCATTGAGCCGTTTTCACAAGGCTCATATGGTAAATAAGGACTTTTAACGTGGTCCACAAAAAAAAAAAAATTCATCAATGTTGACTCAACATCACAAAACCTACGTACATAAATGTGTCTACATGCCTACTACTCTCTCTCTCTCTCTCTCTCTTTCTCTCTCTCAATAGCAATAGCAATGAATAAGTGTGTGTGTACGAAATGTAAGTGGAACTTGATATTTGAAAAGAAAGACCAAAGGAACAGCAACTTCGTGTTATGTTATTGTTGTATGGAAACTTTTATTTTGGATTCATATTTTTGGAAGATGTGATGCATTTTTGTTCAAAAGATGTAATGAATATTTTTTGAAAGGCTCTCCATTTTTATTGTTAAAACTAAATAATTGATATCGAGCGCACATGGGTGTTTGTAAAAAACTCTCGATTTTTGTGTGCGGGCATTACTTTGAACTAAATTTGACTTCACCTTTGAAACCAATATTCTCATATCTACTCTTGAGCATTCCACTCCATTGTTAAAAAATTTTGACTGCATGTTTTAAGAACCCTCAGATGGATACAGTGGTGATTTTAATATAAACTTTGCAGATGATAAAAATATTCAATTAATTGACTTTTTCAGAAATGAAATGATCGCAATCTTAGCACAACAAAATGCAAAACTACTACTGATGCGGTCTTTACAAGATATTTAAATAAATTCGAATCAAAACTGTTCGTATCCTACTTTAGCTACCATAAACCAATCGTATCAGTTTAAGAAATTGGCAATAACGCTGGTGCAAGAGTAAAGTAATTGCAATAATACTGAAATGTAATTTTTTTATTTGATGTAAAATTATTAAAAAAATATTTGTGTAAGATAGCGCAATAAATAAATATTGTAATTTACCAAAAACATGATAGTGCTTTATATTGATAAATAGAACAATTCGTGGGAAATTATTCTATAAACATTACAAAACATCATGAAAAAAAAATTCCAAAATGTTGTTTCAAGTTGACACTTGTCGGCACTCCCAGAGTGCAACCCGCCGGTTTTTTTTTAAAATTTTTACTTTGTTTGCTTTTGATTTTTCTCAGTAGGTTTACCGAGTTCTACACCTTCTTAAGCAACATACACGGGAGGACGTTTTTCGTCACTACAAGGATTCTGCGCTTACTACACCATGGACGGTTCTGGTTACTATAAGTATTGAATGCTTCGGAGTTGGTAATAGTGCACATTTTCTTTAACATGCCTTCCATTATTTTTATCGTTATTGTGGTTTCTTGACCATGTAGATTAGCATATCATTTTGTTATTGCTATCGTTCAATTCCTTTTCTTCATTGTAGTTTTTATACTTTTATATCTTTCGCATGAAACACCCCTATAGCTCTGCCGTTGAGAGTTTCCAATTCTTAGAGACCGTTGCCAATCGGTTTGACCACTCTGCATTTGGAAAACTTTCTGCAGTTTTTTGAATTTAAATTCCTCTTAAAATCGCTTTGTATAAAGTTCGGCTTGAACACGTCTTGGCCTGACGTGAACTTAATTTGGCGTATGCGTTTTTTATAGCGTTGAGCGCTGTTTTCATATGCGACATGAAGGTTTTTCTTGATTCTGTCTCGGATCATGGATATTTTATCTGCGTTCAAAACCATACCAGTTGATTCACTCAGCGAACGGAGTTTTCGGGCCAATTTGTAGTATGCACTGCTGGTGTACATTTCGTTTCCAAATAGAGCAAAAAATGGCGTAACTCCTGTTGCTGAATGAACCGAACTTCTTATAGCGCATTCGATCTCTGATAAGTATAGGTTCCATTCTCAGTGGTCACTTTCCATGTAAGCTCTGATGGCGTTTTTCTGAACGACTGGTTGACCCTCTCAGCTACATTGGACTGCGGAGAATAGCACGCTGTTTTCATGCGTGAGATTCTGTATTTTTCGATCATATATCTAAAATCTTTCGACGTAAAATGTTTACCATTATCTGAGTGTATGATCTCAGGCACTCCAAATATATGAAAGATTTCTGTCATTAAGAATTTGATGGCATTCGTTGCAGTAGCATCGCGCATTGCTTTTAAAAAGGTAAATTTTATAAGATGGTCGACAACAATAAATATATATGCGTTACCGCTCTTAGATCTGGAATACTTCCCTAAAAAATCAATGTAAATTTTTTGAAACGGCCTGTCTGTGATTTCCTCTCGACCCATGGTTGGCCTTAACTCTTGATTAGTGGATTTTGACTCCTTGCAAGTCTGGCAATTGCGTGTATAGTTCCAAACTTGCAAGGTCATATTCGGCCAGCAATACTATTGACGCAGTCGGTGTAAGGTTTTGGCCACGCCTCCATCTGACATGATTTCTAGTTCATGGGCTTTCTCAATCAGCGTGAATGTAAGTGCCTCGGGAATCCACAGCTTCCATTTGAATTCATCTATTTCGTCTTCCCTGTTGAGCTTCATCCTTTTATATATGAGATTGTCTATTCGCAGATCTGGTAGCTTCTTCAGATTTTCTTCGCTAGTTTTCTTTAAAATCTGGTATTCTTCTGAATCGAATTCTGTGGTCTCAAAGCTGAACATTCTTCTTCGCTGTGATCGATTTCTCCCACTGCCCGTGATAAGGTATCGACCACCACGTTTTCGGAGCCCTTCCGATGCTCGATTTGAAAATCGAAAGATTGCAGTTGTAACGACCACCTGGCGAGTCTTCCGGACAAATCTTAAAGCGACATCAGCCGTTTCAAATTTGCGTGGTCCGTTATCGCTGTAAAGGGCATCATTTCGATGTATGGCCGAAATCTTTTTATAGCCAACACAGCTGCCAAGTATTCCTTTTGAGTTACGCTATAGTTGCGCAGGCAACTATTTAGCTTCTGCGAAAAATAGGCGGTTGGGTTCTCATTGTCTTCTGGGTCCTTTTGGTACACCACTGTACCTACGCCAATCTCTGACGCATCGCACCGTACCCAGAACCTTTTAGAAAAATCATGGTGTTTTAAAACATGGGCCGTAGTTAAGGCTATTTTTAATTTATTGAAAGCTTGGATAGCTTCAGCCGTCAGCACAAACTTAGCGCTCTTTTTTAAGGTATCACTAAGGGGAGCAGACAAAGCGGCAAAAATTTTTATAAGACGACGGTACTATCCAGCAGTGCCAAGGAAGCTGCGTACCTCTTTCATCGTTTTTGGTATAGGAATACGCTGAATTCCATTAACTTTTTCTGGATCCAACAAGCAATCTGAAATATTGGAGTTGCTTAAAACAAAATCGTGATTTTTTAAGACCAATCGTTAGATTCGCTTTTTATAAGCATTCAGCCGCTTCACTCAGCACTTGTAAATTGGTTTCGAAATCGGGTGCAATGATCAACAAATCAACAAGATATATGCAGTCGTGACTTTTTAGACGTTGAGTTATTACCTTGTTCATAAGGTGGCATAGGCGCTGAGCTGCATTACACAGTCCGAAAGGCATAACCGTGAACTGATAAAACGACCTTCCAGGCACTGTAAATGAGGTGTATGCTTTGCTTTCTTCATCAAGCGGTATTTGTCAGAATGCGAACTTCAAGTCGACGCTACTTATGTAATACGTGTAGTCAATTCTACTCAAAATTCCATCAATGTTTTGCATCGGGTAGGCGTCTTTGACTGTGCGTTCGTTCAATTTCCGAGCGTCCAAGCAAAAACGTTTTTTTTCAGGTTTTCGTACAATTGTAACCCTGTTACTCCACGGGCTTTCGCTATTTTCGATTACACCTAGTTCTAACATCTTATCCAGTTCCGCATATACAAGTTCTTGAATCGCTGGTGAATTTGGGTAGTGACGGTCTTTTACTGGCGTCGTTCCTTCATTCAATTTAATCGTATGCACCTCTAGATTCGTCTTGCCTAACCCGTATTCTTCATATGTTTGGAAACGGATTATAATGTTTTTCTCACCTTTCTGGTCACTGCTTTTCTGCCTCTCAGTGGACCTTCATCAAAAATTCTATTTCTAGCCTCATAATATTCATCCAATCGTTCTTCACGTTCCTATTGCTGTTTCCCGGATTGCGATTCGGGAACTTTGGAGTTATAATGTCCGGTACTCCACACTTATAGCAGAAAATCGTGCGTTGAAGAGACATACAGTCCATTAAGGTGTGGCCTTACTGTCGGCAATTCCAGCAGATTAGCATTCGTTTTGGCTGCTGCTGTTGTGACTCTGCCTACACACCTTGCTGTTGATATTGTTGTTGCTGCCTAAATCGACGCCTTGGATGAACTTCTTCCACTTCTATGTCGTATTCATTACACCATTGCTGCTCGCGAACTTCATGGCCGCTGCTGACTTCATTGACGTTATGGCTTCGGTGCTGGGGCTGATACCGTCGCGAGTTCTGAAAAGTATTCATGAATTCACGGCGTAAAAAATGTTCCTCGGCTTCCACGCATACGTCGCGTAATTGATCCAAAGTATAAATATTCATCGGGTGGATCAGCCGCGATGGACTGTCTCTCAAGTTTCTTTTTACTATTTTTTTAATATCCAGCTCATTTACATGAGTTTTCAGATTGGAACGTAGTTTATTAATGACATGAAAAAACATGTCGATGCTTTCTGCAGGCCTTTGCTTGCGTTCCACTAAGTCTTTCATCACCTCAAAATCTGATTTATTACTTTTGTACTGTCTTTCTAACGCTTTCCGCAGTGTGGGCCAGTCAGGGGAACTACCTTCTTCAAAAACAACCAGTAACATTCCTAGCGACGCCCTTTACTAAAAGGTGGAAGTCCCTCAACAATTGTGACCACGGACAAGCATAGTGTGTCCTTAAGTGCTCCACACGAAAAATAAAGTCTTCCACCGACATGTCATCAGCACCTCCACTAAATACGATGCCCCATTTGTCAATGTTTACCATAGTCGCCACATAACTCGAAATAGGCAATATATGATTCTGGCTGTCCATAGCGTTATGTTGGTGTCTAGGCAAGGTAAATGATTGTTATGTATGGAATGGAAGATGCTGTTGCGGTGGTGTTTGCGCATGCGCAAGTTGATGCTGCTGAGCCTGTTGCTGTAGCTGTTTTAATAAGTGATACTGCTGTGGCTGTTGTTGTTGATGATGTGTAGATTGTTGATACGAGTAAGGTTTCTTTTGATTATTAAGCCTGGACCTATTTACAATATTATGATTTCCAGGCTGCTGAGCTGATGCTGCTGGAAATTGAAAATTATCGGCCTGTGGGACTACTGTGCTTACGCCTCTTATTCTCCCAGGATCGGGCTCAAGCGAAGTTGGAACTTTTCCGTCATGATTCATTGATGCTTTTATGCTTTCATGAATTTGCTTTTGAATAGCCATTTCAAAGGAAACCCTGTACCCTTCATTGACCTTAATTATAAGATCATTTAAAAGTGATGGATTCGATTTCTCTGACCGGGATAATCTGACATACTTTGAGTCTCTTAAAAGTTAGGTTCTGTTAAACGACGACTTGTTTACTTGCTCACTCCTTTTGGAGTCCTTCGTATGAGTTAAATCATTGCTATTTGGGTTGAAGTCATTAGAGGTTTGGATTTCTTTGATATGTGATTTAATACAATTCAACCACACGTCACCGAAATTTGTGCAACTAAGCACTTTACAATACAACCTATTTCACCCATAAGAAGACAGGAGATCGGTTTTAACTCCTGTGAGCACCTGCTCATCCTGTGATGCCCTATACATTAAGGTGCATCACCCACAATTTGCTCGTCGTTACTTCTCCCTACATACTCAAAATCTCACCGGTCAGAATAGCACGTCACTCCCAGTTGCTGAATGGACATGGAATTAAATTTCAACATAAATTACTGGATACTAGTATGTACATATGTTTGCAACCAATCTCAATTTTGCTAAAAAATATGCACTTTTGAATTGGCGAGGCCACTCAAAAAAAAATGATAAAAATTTAAATATAGCTTATTATAGCCAAACACAAAAAAAAATAAAAATTTTGTAAAAATTTAAATTACCCTAAAATTAAAAAAAAAAAACAAGAACGTATGTGTAATATTGAAATACAACAAAAAAAACTAAAATAATATAAGTGCACGTAAATATTATAAAAATAAAAGAAATTGAAATATTAAAAATAATAAAATAAAATGAATTACTAAAGCTATATATATATATATATATCCAGAAAGAAAGTCCCGAGCGAGACACGTAAGTATATATAAAGGCAATCGATGAGTTTAATATTAAAGCCGAAAATTTTTTGTAACACCCTAATAGCTCTTTCGGACGTCGCGGCCTAACGATAGCGATTAGAATTAAAAATTGTGACTTAAATACTCTTCGGTTTTCTTCGTTTTTTTTATTTTATAAATAAAAAAACTTATAAAATTACATTTAACATCGAATTCAACAAAAAAACTAGGATATAACATGCAAATTTACAAATGTTAAAATTTAACTGGCTCAGATGTGTTTCTGGCCCACTGTACATCAAACACAACTTTGGCTTGACCTGCAATACGAAGGAACTTTTTTTTTTCTTTTTGGTGTCGATGAACTTGCCCAAGCTTCAGGGCTAACGCACTCGTTTTTTTTTTCAATTTTCCTTTTTTACAATGAACAACTCGTATCACCGAATCAAATAAATTGTTTCTTTATTTCAACGCACAAATTAACCGGATAGCACAAAATGGTGATATAATAACACGAAATACGAAATATACAAAGGATAGTGGCCAACTTACCTTATAATACCTTCGATTCCAGGACTTGGCATCTCTTGGGCGTCTTAACGTCAACCTCCTTTTTTTCTGAGTCAGCCACTCTATCATAAATATTAGAAAATTGTTATTTGCCCTTTAGCTATCGTACCTAACGCAGCTCTACCGCGGCAAACTTCGGATTTTTTCAGGGGGTTCTTAACCCGCTGCGCTAGGTCGAGGGACTAAACAATAAATTTCACTTCCGAAGTGAAATTTTTTTAAAATAAAAAAAATTGACTAAGTTCTAAAATATCTCAAAAAAAAAACAAACAGAACTATACGCCAAACTCAAATTTCAAAAATTAAAGAAATCGACCAAATTCTGAAATAACTCCAAAATTAATTCAAAAACAAAATAAAACTATACGTTAAATTTAAATTTTCCAAACAAAATAAAAACAATACTGCACGAATTTCCACCACACCAGCAAAAAATTATGTACTCGCCCACTATTTAAATTATGACACAAAAGTAAATTAATAAATATAATAAATGATGAAATAAATAAAATAATAAATATAATGTATATTATGTAAATAATATGTTAATTAAACCATGCAAACATTAAAATTAAAAGATTAAAATATCAAAATGCGATGATATATGAGCGTGCACCATAAAATTAGAAGGTAAAAGGAAATAATAAAAACTAAACTGTAAATTTTAAACCTAAATACAAAAGACAAAAGTATAAAGGGGTCAGCATATCCTTTAATCGCGTATCTAAATTCACGTATTATTCGCGAATTTCTTATTTGCCTCGCTTAGGTCTTTTGAATTAGCATCCAAATCAAATGACAATAAAACAAAAAAAAACGATGCAGGATTTACTGTGGTAATAAAAGAGTAAAACTACTTAACCATAAAGAAATTAGCACTAGTTCCTACTACTATTTTTTTATCTAAATCTACGCGATCCACGGCAACCCTTAGCGCTCTCTCGACGTCGATTCTCCTTATTTTTTTTTTATTTCTTTAGCTTCGGCTTCCACAAGATCCAGATGTTGGACAGAAACCTGTTCGCTTGTGCCGAAACGCTGGAGATGGTTGGATGAACGAGTCGTGTTTTACGATAGGCTGCACCACCACTACGGTTTTTGTTTCTGGCGCTTAAACCTACTTAGTTCGCTCCTGAACGCTTTACTTTGACTTATGCTGCACTTTTAAGCTTGGCTGCACTTAGGATTTTCTTTCAACGTTTGCTTGCACTTTTAATCTTATGTGTATAATACGATAAATATAAATTGTGGCTGACTTATCTTTTTTTGTTTCAGATTGCTTCTTTATTCGAATCCAGCCCTTCCATTCCTTCTACTGATGAAACTCCTTCGTCAGCCACACTAGTAAAAATATTTTTAATTACTAATATGTATTTGATATGCATTTTATGTAGGAAAATTTGGCTGAAACAAAATTTTTCTTTTTTCGCACATACTCACATTAATTAATTTTTCTAATGCACAAAAAAAAACTCTGCAACTTGGCACAATGAAAAATTTTCTCAATTTTCGCGCGGCTTATGAAGAAAAAACATATAATTAAACAAAATATAAACCGAAAATAATTTAAACTTATTACACTTTTCACAAAAATAAACACTTATTACAATTTTTTTGATTTTCACACAGCGATTTTAAAGCGCGACTTATCTCGAAGCTGGATATTTTTCTAGTGATTTCTAAACGCGAAAATTTTATGTCGCCAAGCTAGAAATTATTACATATATCAAAAAAAAAAACAGGAAACCGTATTTGTTTCACATAAAATACATATCAAACATGTAAAACCTAAATGCACTTAACATACAACAAAAGCACCTAACATAAAATATTTATTTTCCCCCATACTACCAAAACTTAATTTAACTAGTTGTTTCATTCTAGTTATTTCTGTTAAGTCCGATCGGCCGACACTGCAAACAGTTAAATGTTTCAATGTTAAATTATCCATGTTGCGAAGTCCTGAAGCTAACAGAACTTTTGGAATCTGTGTGGAAGCTAAGAGCGAGAAAAGACCTGACGTTTAACAACAGAAATGAGCGCTACCGATAAGTCATTATTGACACATGCTGTCAGTGAACCAAAACAAGGAATAATTTTTTTTTTATTTTAAGATATTAAATACAAAAATTAATATAATATAATAAACAAAAGTGTCAGTGCGAAGAATTTTTAGTTTCTCCACCACCCATACTAAAGACCACGCCTTATGACAATGTTTTCAACACGGAATTAACAACAAAAACACCCGCAACAAAATACAATACACATAAGTAAAAATATCTGTCTAAATTTGGATTTCCATGTTCTAGGCCTTGCATTACTTTTGTTTTTTTTTACAGATCCTATTTAAAATAAATTATTGCTCTGTAAGTCTTTCGTGGATCTTATTCCAAGCAAAAGCATACCTTACTAAAAAAAATTAAAGGAACTACACCGCTTGCAAATTAACGCACTATTTTTTTAGAAATTCGAATAAAATTTTTTTTTTATTTCCGTTTTAAGCCATGCACAAAATTTACTTTATTTTTACTTTAAATTTATTTTAATAAAAATTTCACCACTGATTTTTAAGTAGGTTCTATAAACCCAACGGCAATACAACTTTTAAAAATTTGTTTGCAAAACTTTGAACTCTAAACCGTAAAATTTTGCCCTAGCAACAGGAAACCCGTTTTAAACATATGTATAAATACAGTCCATATAAGCTTAATCTTACATGAAACAAAAAATAGGTGCATATCAAATACATAGACAACAATATAAATACAAGATTTTGACTCTATCACTACTATCCAGGTTTGTTGGAAACTTAGCCTATGTCTGCCCGCTTGCAACTTTTGTTGTCATTTTTGAGTTGCCAAGCCAGTTGGACAGTTTGTGAGCTATTGCAATATCTTTGAACTAAATGAATGTGACTTTAGATAAACTTTACTACTGACAACAATGAACATTGACATTTCTCATAATTAATTTTATATTTTCTTCCATTTCTTTTGACAACACCACCACGCAAATTTTCCTCCGGAACCCAACCACACCAAAATTACTCCACACGTGCATCGCACACAGCTCTAGGTCACCACAAAAAGAGGAATACACCTCATCAAGGTCTGCAGCATCTGCAACACTACTGGTAGCCAAAAAGAAATAGCGGTCTAAGCCGACCCAAGACGACACCTCAGATCCACCAACGTTGCAGCACCAGCTGAACAACAACCCCAAATCATAACAGAACCTCCACCAAAATTTTTTTTTGAAAAATATTGGGGATCTTTTCTCAAATCACGCCAATATCCTCTATTGCTATCCAGACCGTCCAAGTTGAACTTCTTTTCATCAGAAAAAATTACGTGTTAAAATTAACAACCATTTACAAAGATAAAAATGAGCATATTAAAAAAGCTCTGGTTCGGTTATGATTTGGGGTGCCTTCACAGCCCAGAGCACATTGGAACTGCAAGTTGTACCAACAAAAATGAACAGCGATTTATATTATCAGCTCTTAAAAAGTAGTTTGCTCCCATATCTGGAGAAAAATAGAAGCTTTAGTTACATTTTTCAACAGGACAACGCCGCTGTTCACGCCAGCAAGAAAACACAAGAGTGGCTTCAAAGGAACAGTGTTATTGTTTTGGTTTGGCCAGCTTGTTCGCCTGACTTGAATCCAATTGAAAATATTTGGGGGAATCTCGTCAGGCGAATATATGCAGACAAACATCAGTTTTCAAATGTTGCAGAGTTAAAAACAGCCATATTCAAAGAGTGGGAGGCTCTCGACGCTCAACTTTTAAAAAATTTAGCAGACTCCATGCAAAGCAGAATATTTGAATGCCCCAAATCAATTGGCGGAGTCACGTCATATTAAATAATATAAAATTAAAATAAAAATTTGTTGTTTTTGTTGAAAAAAATTGACTTTTAATCATTTGTGCTATAGTTAATGAACGATTCTTAGGCAGAAAAAATGCAATGTTAAAGATATTGATAACGGTTTATGGAGAGAGTTAAGTAAGTTTGACATTTGATAATGTCAGTTTAAAACAAACATATTTAAGCTCAACATTTGTCAATAAGAGAGTCAGAGGTTTTATATTCAACTTGTTACAGCACGTTCCCTTAAAATACATAAATTGTGCTATAGTTAATGAACGCAGTGTACGCTTAAGTGTTAATATTTTCTATACATATATTTTTGTTGATATTTACATTTATTCATATAAATCCCCATTTGATCATTTTACAAATATTTTATTTCAAATTTAAAACAGTTATAATGCGCGAATCTATGTAGAGTCTAAAGAAAATATAGTACGTGCATTACAATTTGATAAACAGGAATTTAAAGTCCTAGTAATTTTTTTAAAATAATATGAATCCAGCAGCATGAATATAATATTCTGAAAAAGACGGGTAATAATCATGACCGGCGAAATGAAAGGTAAGACTTTTATCAATAAAAAAAATGTGTTTTGTTCTTACCAAAATATCGTCAATGGCAATCTAGGTTGGGAAGGTGCGCAGGAAAGTACCACCAAATAACTAATTATCCCTTTTAAATTCAGAGTTGTTGAGTTAATTTGAGTTTTTATAGATTTTTTTTGTAGATATACCTATTTTAAATTTCAATTCCTGCGAAGTGAAACTTATTGTTTGCTCCCTCGACCAAATGCGGTCGGTTAACAACCACACCCCTCTTAGAAACCGCAAGCTAGCCGTGGCAGAACAACGTTTAGGTTCGATTGCTAGGGACATATAACAGTTATCTTTCACGATCTTCTACTATCCCGTATAAAAAAGTATTCCCATAATAAGCAAGATGGATATATGTCAATCCTGCTTTAAAAGTTAGACATTTCGGCATGTGTATTTGTAAACAAGTCACAATTTACTTTTCAAAACAAAAAATTTTTGTTTGTTTATTTGTAAACTTAGTCTATTAAATAGTTCATACCGACTTACATGCTAATTAAAAATATTAACAACTGACTAAAATATGAAAAATAGATTAAAATAAATAGAATGAACTCAAGAACACAAGCTACTTAACAAATTCTTAAATTCATTCCTGGGTATAAAAAATTTATAATATTGTAGGCGGTTAATTTATTATATTGAATTATTGAATGATTCAAATAATAGTTTGTGTTGCATATTTTAACTGAGAACAAATTGCAATGTAAATACAGAACGTACAATTGTGTCGGTGACCGCAGAGCTCAGAATCAATTTTTCTTGATGATTCGTGATTTGGCATTGCAGGAGCTGTAGGTGCATTATTTTCTTGCTGAAATAAAACACTGATTTTGATAGTTTTGTTTTGTTTTGTAAGTTTATGTTTACTTACCACCAAATTATTAAACCAAGTGGTGAGAAAGAATCCAAATATTTTTTTAAACATCATAAAAGCAGTTAACTAAAATGTGTGTTAAGAGTCCCTTAATTCATCGTATCCAACGCGGAACGCTCCGGCTAACTAGCGGCTCCAGGCGGTTCTTAATCTGCCGCGATGGGTCGAAGGGAATAACAATAACTTCCGCCGGAAGTGAAATTTTAAATAAGTAGTTCTGTACACCAGAAACTACCTTGTCAAACCACATAATCAACTGAAAGAAAAGAACTAAAAAAAACTAAAAACAAAACCGAATCATGAGCAATACTAAACTGAATATTAAAGGGATCAGTCCTTGGATAGCGGTTAGGAAAATAAAAGAAAAGAACACAAAAAAAACTACTACCACACAAACACAGAATTCGGTGTAAATTTCTGGCGCCCCACACATAAAGTACTGCCATCGTAAAATTTGATGACAGCACCCGTATCAAGTCACCGCTCCTTTACCTCGGTTATTTGGTCCATCCTCCTTCTTTGGCTAAATTACCACAGTAGGTTCATTATTATATTCAATGCATTTCTGTACGATACCAGAAGTTCACGCAAAATATGATTAATAAGACGAAAAAATTCCTTAGCAATTTCATATCAGACTGCGATCACACTACAATCAAAAGTAATAAGAGTCAATCAACTGGGCGTTATATCCCCAACGCAAATTTTCACCACGCGATGCAGACCAAAATTTTGATCGAGAACAAATATTGATTTTTAGCTGTAACAAATTATTATTCGATATAATTATACATAGCTTAAATTAAAAGTATAAATTCAAAATTATAAATTAGATTACAAAAAAACATATAGCAAAATTAACAATTTCCGAATTCAGATTTGTTAATATACGTAGGAAAAGAGGCTATCAAAATTATTGCCTCGACATAGATTTATTTGAACAAATAAAACTTGTCACCAAACACATTACAATCTTTGTTTCGGAAATTATTAAAATAAAAGGGTAATACATTAGATGATATATAAGATTATGCCTAAGGTAAAAAAAATGAAACCAAGACGAATCATTGAGCACAGACCACAAAATATTAAATTTAAATTAATTATTCCTTATGCCAAATCCTACAACAGTTGGAGATTTCTTTTTTTTTTTTTTAAATAGGGCTGAAAGCTATTAGTTTACGAATTTCAATTCACATTTTTTCTTTCCTTAGGGGCAAAACAAATTATAATATAAGGTTAAGAATAATAATGTTTTAAACAAATTTGTTTGATTTGGAATCAATTGATCCCACGGTATCCTGTTTTGCTGCAAAACTACTCTGAGTGCTCTCTTCAATATTGTACCAAAGTTCCATACCTCCCTTTCATTTATTCTGCACTCCGCTTAAATTTGGATTTCGATTCCACATTCAAATGAGAGGAACATTAATTTGCAGGAATCCTGCTTTAAACAACTTTTTATTTTTGCAGACCCGAAGCTCTTCACAGGGTATTTCGTATTCTCGATTTATATATATAAAAAAATATAATAGCAATTGTGACTGACCTTTTTCTACGTAAATTTTTTTTTGTGGCGATTTCGCATAGACGAACCTTTTCCTCGTCCTCGTTGCAATGTATCAGTCACACTATTCAAAAAAAAACCCAAAATTAATTTAAATGACTAAGCTACTTGACTACCACTGCTAGTAAGATTTTATTACTTACATTACCAATCCAATTTTTGTGCTTGGTCACACTTTATCGAAAACCCTTTATATGATTACAGGCCCGATCACAACCTGTTTCTTATCTCAGAGTAAAGCACTTCTTCCTAAGAACTAATTATAAATCACGACTGACTTTATGCTCAAATTTACAAAAAATCTAGTCTACTTTAATACCTGATCCTGCACTTCAGATTATGATATCCTGCACCTTAAGCTTCTTTATCCTGCTATCTCCACTGGGTTTCCACGGCACGCATTAAATTTTCTTTACTTTTTGTTTATTCACACCACAAAATTTTTCTGTACTTTACACTTTTCAAAATTTTTAACTTTTAAATAAAACGGTCCAAAATATTTCTAGACCACGGGATCGCGCGACTTCTTCCATTGCAGTTAGTTTTTACTTTGATCAGAACCTGACTAAATTTTCTTTTGCCAAGCATGACGAAAATTCTCGAATTTTCGTTTACAGTTTGAACAAAGCTATTTGCGACAAATAAACATAATACATAAGGTTTATTTTCTGCTTTTACGAAACATAATTTAGTTATTTTACTAAAACATGTTACTAACTTTCAAGTCGTATATCCGTTTCATTCTAAATTTCGATCAAAATTTGTTGCGATCGATTAAGTGGCAACATGTTGCATACGTGTCGCGCGCGACCAGCTGCACGGTTGCATCAACATTTGACCTAATTCCTTTTTTTTCAGTCTGCACAATGAAACTGAAACACATTATGACATTACATAAAGGGAGGTAAAAAGCATGATGGCCGCCTCCATAAATCATCCATCAATCGACTAGCAAAGACAAAAGCTTTCAAAGCCAAAACAGATCACATCTCTATATGTTCCATTTTTTTTTAATTCTTACTCTCTTCAAATCTGCATGTGCAGCAACTGTCATTTGACACTTGCCAGACAGAACAAAAGCAAACGCATGAGATATTTTATTATTGGTGAATTTTTGTGCAATCACAAGAAAAATAAAACTATTTATTACCTTAAAAAAAGTCTATTTCATGAACTTCGAACAAGAATGAGATTCGCAAATTCAACAGAAGCTCCTGATGGTCAAAGTAGAGGCCAGGATTTTATCCATTCATACTCATGTGAGTCAAATTTTTTTTTTGTCTTTTGCATGTAATTAAAATTGTATTTTTGACAACATGCAACAATCCTTATTGTTGCATAGATCACTCTGCTGATAAAATATGCTTCCCCAAATAATTTTACTGTTATTCAGGATGTTCCAGAAGTGACAACGCATTCAAATGAAGCCTACTACGTTGCTGATATTTCAAACACTATCGACTCCAATGTAGGGAATTGAATCTTCACGGGATCAAAAACTTTTCGTTGTGACCAAAACGATCTTGGCTGTGACGTCTAGTGCACCTAGCAAAAATTATATTTCTGCCACCATGCAACATGTGCTAAGATTGATGAAAATTAAAAAGCAATATATATGGATACAAATAAAGAGCAAACTAATAAGTGCGAACATAAAGTTGCAAAAGAGTCTAACCAGACTTATGCTGAAAGTCTAAAAGAATTTATAATGCCTGAACCAATAATAATTTCAAAATCAAGAAAAAGTGCAACAAGTTTAACCCATCTTTGCCCATCTGGTAATTTCGCTTACCACTTATTTAATCAAACATACAGTTTCACTTATTTCACTTCATTGTTATTAAATATCGATTAATGGACTATTTGGGAAAAACAATTTGAACAAAATGTTTCTAGCACCTCCCACTTACCTGTCTGGTGAGCTTACGTGAAGGTCTACAAATTGTCAGATTTTAAAAAATAATAAAAAATATTTATATATAACTTTTTTGTAATTGTATATGTGATTCTGATTGCCCTTGATGCAAGCTTCCCAATATACATTCATGTGGGACAGCATGTAGCTCTATCTATGAGCCATACGCATGGGAAGTTAGGTGGTAATTTTACTTACCAGTAGGCCGTAGAGCAATGATTTGACAATAGAACGAGCTTTTTAAACGTAGAAAAAATGTGCCTTAGGTGCCAAGATATACCGCTTAAGGTTTTTTAGTTGTACTGAGTTGCCACACCATATTTCCAAGCCATGTCTACATTTTTCACATGGCTGAAAATGTGAGCAACATGCATCCTACGGGTTTTTTTTTTGTTTGAGTGCCCATAGGCCAATATTTTAGCAGTGCATGTAAGAAAATTCTCCCAAAGCTTAAGCTTCCTAAATCAAACGTGCAAAGTATTATTTTTAAACCTAATCCTATAACATAGGTAAAGAAAAAAAATAAATAAAGTCTATAAAATTTTAAAAATATCACCCTGTTATATACACTAGTATAGTAAAAATGAAACGCTCATTATTACTGCTTTAGAACAAAACCGGAACTCCTTTGATGAAATTTAGCTCGAACTTACAAGAGTGAGCAAAATCAGACATACTCGACTCCATGAAGACAACAGGGGCTTGTATATTGAATCCACACTCGGTAAAGAAAATTTGAATGATTTGCCGTCTGATGTGTGTGCCGATGAATATTGGAAAGTCTATATCTACTACCCAGTGTTTGATAATTGACGCTTGGCACAAACAATTTACATTTACGTATCTAGTTTTAGAACTATAGCTACGATAGATGGAAAGATAAAGCGTTTTAAGTATTATTGTTACATAGAGATGCCACGCCCATTATGTAAGAAGCATCAGTAATATTATACATTGTGTTTTTATAAAAATAATGCTAAGTAATTCGCATTAAAAGTCCATTGTTTGAATAAAAATACTTAAAGTTTTAATTTTAATATCAAGTCAAAATTTATATTCATATCAGCCTACTAGTAAGTAAAATTACCATTTCATAACTCGAAAATTTTCTCGCTCTCATCCTCAATGTTTCAATTTACATTACAAATCATAAATCTTAACTTTAAATGCTTGTAAAATTAAAAATGGTGAAAAAACATGGATAAATTTTTCAGAGATGGTACTCATGTATGTTCTGAAAATTTTGAGCTTAAAAAAGCTAAAATCGGATGGAACATTTGGGAAATTGATGTTTTCTTCAAAATGTAATTTTTTTATCTTTAAGCATATGGGTCATTCCATCTATAATAGGCCTATCATTACCCTCATGTTTTTTAAATAGTCTGAAACTTTTTTCAGTCAATGGTCTGGCATGTAGAAGATATAAAAAAATTCGATAAAATTTTATTGACCAATGTTATTGCTTAAAAAAAAAGTTTTAAATTGTATTCAAAAAAGCTCTTAAGTAAGACTAAAAAATTCATTGATGAATATAAACAAACCAACACAATTCATATTAGCTTTTATATTATTTTTAGGTAGTTGTGTACTAGTAGATGACAAGATAACTGCAAATCTGAATGAATGAAGGCCTGAACGGTTTCTATGTGGTAAAAGATAAAAAAATTGACTTTCCAAGAAAACATCAATTTCCTAAATAGTCCATCATCGATTTCAGCTTTTTTAGGCTCAAAATGTTCAGAACATATAGGAGTACCATCTCTGAAAATTTTATCCATGTTTTTTCACCTTAAGTGATTTTACAAGCATTTAAAGCGAAGATTTATGATTTGCAATGTAAATTGAAACATTGAGAATGAGACCGAGAGATTAAAATTTGAACTGATTTCAGCCTTTTTAGGTTCAAAATTTTCAGAACATACAGGACTACCATTTCTGAAAATTTCATCCATTTTTTTCACCCTATTTCATTTTAAATACAAGCAATTGAAGTTTGTAAATACAGTGGAATATTTATGGAAGAAAAGTAACGGAATATTCAAATTTTTTCGCTCTCGTTCTCAATGAGTAATGATAGGCCCATTATAGATGGATTGACCCATATAGAAAACGTTTAGGCATTCATGTTTTCAGATTTTTAGTTTTTTGTAATCTACTAGTACACAACTACCTAAAAATAATATAAAAACTAATTCAGATTGAGTTGATTTGTTTATATTCATCAAAGAATAATGTTGTTTTACTTACGAACTTTTTGGAACACAATTAAAAACTTTTTTTTTTAAACTATAATATTGGTCAAAAAATGTTAACGCATTTTTTTATATCTTCTACATGATAGACCAATCACTAAAAAAAGTTTCAGCCTATTTACAAAACATGAGGCTAAAGATAGGCCCATTATAGATGGAATGAACCATGTATCATATGAAATTCACCCCATGTTGCGTGTTACATGTCAAAAGGCTCTTAGTAAAGATTCCATGGTTTATTTCCACCCCTAGTAATTCCGAAATCGCTTTCATTCTGAACTCAAACACTACATAGAATTAATAAGTACTATTTTGTCACATTGCTTAGAGATACAGTATTTTTTGTTCTCCAAAAAGGGTTAATTGAATGGCATTGATTAAATATTTGCATTTTATTTCAAGAATATTTCGCTGAATATTTTTTTTACATATTTGGTGAAATAAAATAAATCGTTTTCAAATGGATAATGTGTTCGTTGACTAGAGTACGTCAAAAGTAAATTGCGTTCACTAACTCTATTCTAGATTCGGTTGTTATTCTTATATGCTCTAGCATTTTATGTATCAAATTTACAAACTACATTTCAAAATATAAAAAATGCTAATTAATTGTTAAATCACTTTTGATGTCTTAATTTTATTTTAAATTGGTATCACTATGAACATAAGCACGTATTTTCCATGTTTGATTTTATCCAAGGGACAAATTTGCTGACTCTTGTGTAAACTCCAGGATAGCCATCTCTACCACATCCAACGCCCCATGACACTATGCCGACAATATAAAATTTAATTCCATTAGAAAGTAGCAATGGACCACCACTGTCACCCTGACATGAATCCATACTTGGTCTTCCAGCACAAAGCATACTTGATGTAATCCTTGTACTTTTATATTTTTGATTTCTGCACTCTGTTATAGACATAACTGGTACTTTTACTTGATTTACAATAGCTGGTAACTCTCCGCCTTCTGAGGTACGCCCCCATCCAACAACAGTCCCGATTCGACCTTAAATGAGAAACTCCCTTTAGTCATAAATAATTTATATTTTCAAATATAATAATTAAAGGCAAAAATTTACTCAAAGAAATCAAGCGCAAATCAAACTTAACAAATATCTTGAATGCCAAATTAAAGATACATATTTTAAGTTGGATCTTAAAAATAAAGTGCACAGCTCTTTTATGGTAAAATAGTCCAAAAAGCAGAAAATACTCTCGGTTGAATATGTAACACAGTAAGACTAAAACACCAGAAAAAAAACACCGAAATTACGGATTTAATCAACTTCAATTAAAGGCAAATGATGAAATGATGGCAACAAATGAAATATTAAAAGTTAAAATATAGAAAGGAATGTTTAATAACCCAGTCGCCTTAGACAAAAGCTTGTTTTGTTATTTTTAATTGAACTGTTTTTATTGTTATTTCACCGTGCAAATTTGGAATCAGTGACAACAATTCATTAATAAACAAAACGAACAGCTGATATCGTTACCAGATTACAAAAATTATCCTCATTTTATTTTACATCTGACAACGCCCAACCGTAGCTGACTGACAGTTCTGCGTAACAACGTAACACAGCTAACGCAATTACGTGGTGATTAATAAAATACCAATATAAAATCCAAGTGATGCGCTGCGTTTGCGCTGCGTTCCACTACCGTGATTTACAAAATAGTGCCATAAATCTAGTTGCCTCTCCAGCTAATTTTCTTCCTTTACAACAGTTGTACTATGTACGAGCGATTCTTCTTACCTGCAGGATCATAGTTATATCGCGGAAGGCAAACTGGTTTGATTATTTTTGAAAATACTATTGGCTTTCGAAGTAACAATAAAGCGATATCGTTATTGTAAGTATCTGGATCAAAGTTTCGGTGTTTGGATATCTTTGTAACAGCTCGCTGAATCGCTTTTGATTCTGAAGTAATATGTTGATCATGATCGCCAAAAATTACGCGAATTTTAGAGCGTCGTAACTTTTTTACGCAGTGTGCTGCAGTTAGAACATAATCTTTAGTGAGCAATGATCCACCGCAGTGGAACTTGCCATCATAAACAATTCTTGCCATCCATGGGAATTGGTTTATTCCAGTTGGCTTCCCACCAACAATTCGAATCTCTTCATTAGAAAGACCACAATCTGGAAATAAAAAACATAAAATTTTTGTTAAATATACTCATAAAAATTACGCGCAAAAACAACAAGAACAACAGTACATTCGACCGATTTTGTACAAACGAAGCTGTATACAATTTTTTCTTAATACGCCCGTATTCGAGTATATTCATATTTGCTCCAAAGTGCAAAAAAAGTTACTTCTGGATTACATTTTTGAAGTCATCTTCTATTTATGGTAGAATTGTAAACTTCATTCCTGTTTGTGGCAATTTCCATTTCTCACAACATTTTACGACCTTTTCAACATTGCAACATTATTTTTGGCTTGCCCAAAAATAGAACTGTGGCCCATCTTAAAAAAAAAGTTTTTAACTTTGACCTGTCATTACAGCTACAGAAATATACTTAATTTACATAGGATTGTTTACAATAATTGCCCAGAATATCTATATTTATGAGGTGTCTTACTTTGAAGTGTCTTACTTTGTAAACAAGATTCGATTGTGCAATATCCTTCCAAATGAATTGCAAACAATAGATAATGAGCGCAATTCCAGAAGAACATTATAGATTTTTGAAGTGAAACTTCTTTGGTAAGAAAAATTGTTTTTTTTTGTTGTTTTTTATTCTTCACAAAGGGCTTTCGCCTTAGTTTTATTTTATTAAGTTTTTTTACAATTCTCTTATAAATTTTAGTTTGTTTTTATTTTAATGACCACATAATGCAGTATTGTTTTAATATAATAGTCAAATTTAAGTTTTCAAAATGTTTATATTATTTTCGACTTGCTTCAGGTTGGGTTTTTATTAATTTACACTTTTTTTTCACATAAACCTTCTGTTTGGCTTCTCAGGCACAGCCACCTCATGCGTTGAAATTTTTCCGTGACTACGAATTTTTTCTGGTTTATTTTCACGTTTGTTCACTTGAAAAAATTTCTTTCTGACTTTTTAATTCAGTTCAGAACCACTTTAAATTGTCTCCCGAACATTTATTTCACTTTATATTTAATTTCAATCATTTTTTTTTTATTTGGTTAATTTTTCAGCGTGCCACGCTGCGGAGCAGCGACCGCTGCAAACGCACGTCCACCAGCACTCAGAAATTTCTACCAACTGACCACTGCACGCTTTTAGAATTTTCGGCAACTCCCGTTGTGCTGTCGCATGATGCCGCGTGTCCGTCCGCCACTTACACAAAAAAAATTAGTCGGCATCCTTGGCCCATTAGTGCCTACTATTCACAATTGACTTTTTAACATTTTAAATACTGACAGCTAATATAAACTAAATCTTTTTTGCAACGGTTTTTTGAATTAATCATTATTTAAGGCTACAGTATGTTCAATTTTTGTTTGCTTAAGTCTGAATACCGGGCAATTGTGCGTATTTTACAATGAAATTGAGAATAAGAAAGAAGATTTTATTTTATGAAATTATGATTTTTCGTGTTAACAGGGACGCTTGGGTGCGCATTCACATTGGTTGAGCTGTCAAACCAGGTGTCAGTTTGCGATTGAGCGATTTTATCGGCTGATTTTAAACATTTTTATAGCTCAATTGAAGTTTCTACTGAAGCCGATAGATGGCTGAAAATAAAATTTGACATTTACACTTCAATTGAGGTACGTTTTTTTCTTATGTTTCGAAAAAAAGGCCATAAGAAATCCGTAACAGTGTGTATAAGGAATTGCAAAACGTGACACCATTTTTTTTTTAATTTGGGATCTAGAATAGCTACAGCTTGTAGCATACATATCAAATTAAAGTACTCATCTAGCAGAGTGCCCCAAACTATCCGCTTTGAGATCGGTTAACCAAAAGATAAGATGCAAGGGTGGAAAGATTTCCTATTTTCTTAAAGAGTTTTCAAGCAAGGCACTGATCAACTACCAAAGCCATGCCATAGTGCGGAAAACTACGTTTTTTGCTTTGTCAACGTTCACACGAGGATTCTCTTGAAAGAAGTTTTCCTGTTTGTAGGCAAGAAGGGAAAAACGAAAGGGAGGTGTACAGAATTTGTCGTACCCGCGAAATCCCTTTCGTTCTATTCGTTAACTGATATTATGCTTTGAATTTACGTTTCTTGTGGCGGGTTGCCGCAATAATTGCTTGAAAATTTTCTTGCACAAACAAATTCTAGTTTCCGGGTGTAAACGCAAAACAAATTCACAAAAGAGAATAGACAAGAATTTGTCTGACCGAATTCGCTCGTGTAAACGTTGACTTTAAATGTTTATTGTGTGTGCACCTGTGTATTACGAAGGCTTGCGCTAAGGCGTCATAGCTAGCTCGGTGTATTTAAAGAAAATACATTCTTCAAGTATGCCTAAAACTAATGCTGGAAAAAGTCTTGACTACGGACAGAAAAAAAAATGAATAACATAAAAAAGGTCGCACAAAAAAACGTTAGAAACGACAAAAGCCATTATTAAATGCGTCCACTGTACAAAATATGTAAGTACTTGAATATTTCTAATCAACAAATTTCGTCCATTGCGTGCATATGATTCCCATGGGGATGTATCAAATGTGCAAGGTGATGTCTCAATTGAAAATAATCGTTGTGAGTACTCGAATATCTTTGTATACGGAAAATATAATTTTCTATGAATTGGTCCTGATACCTCATCGCATTTGTGAATTCCGTACTCACAATTTCGTCGATATAAAGTTTCCCTTGAAGAATTTCGCAAATAATTTTTGAACAATATGTTCGGTTATATGTGCTCCGTGTGTGATCGTTTGTGTTTCCAAAAAGATTTGAAAACACCACGCGAACATCATGAATATCATTTACGTGTAATAATTGTAAATTATGATACAAGTGAGCATATTTAACTGTGCAACACGTTTTCGAGAAGAAAGATATTCCAACGATGTCTAAATACAACGGTTTCAAAGATCAAAAGATGCCTGCGTCTTTATCACCATGGCAAACCTTTGGTAGTAAGTCAGTGCACTACTTGAAAAAACAAAATCTTTCCACGCATATATCCCAGCTTTTGGTTAACCGATCTTGAAGCTAATAATTTTCGGGAACTCTGCTCGCTGCTTCAAACATTTATTGATGTACATACATACATATGTAGTTATTCTAGCTCCCGTCAGCTTTTATCATTTTAATAAAAAATTTCGTTTCATTCTATCGAAGATTAGTTTTCTAAAGGTTTCACTTCTACCACGTGTGAACTGCACACATGCAATTTTTGTGCTTCTAACAACTAAAATCCAAACACAAAAATAAGCTAAAAGACTCTTTATTTCTTAATTTATTTCAAAGTGAAACTTTTTGTACAATATAATACTATTAAAATATTCTTAATTGTTCAGAGAGTCGATAGATGAGATTTTAAATAACATACATACATAGTATATCGTTCATTCAACCGGACATTTTTTTTGACTTTTTTCTCCGATATTTTTGATATTTATATTTATATAGTTTAGTACTTATCTAAAAACATTGTATATGAACATGTTTAAGCTGCAAAATATACATTTTGAAAAAAGCTTTGAGCATCTTCAAATGTGCAATTCAAGAGTTTATATGTGACAGGCGAACGGTATTTAATTTTTATTTATAGAAGATTATTATTATCATATATTTTGTGTGTGTACATTAGACCTGTCCAGAAATGTTCGAAATATGAATTTTTTAATGCGCTGAAAGCTTATTTGTAAGGTCTATAACTTTATAAATTTTATGCCTTTAACACCAACATATTTTCATATGTGGTTTACATTATTTTCATAGAATTTTTAATTTTTTTTATTTTTTATATAAAGTTTTTTTTTCGTGGTATTAATGGTTTTAACCTACAAAGGCACCCCCTTGCGCACACGCCTATGTTACCTTTATGCCACTTTGCATGTTACACACAACTTCAATGTCCAGACTACCTCCATCTTAAAGATATTTCTCTAGCTACTTCAACCAAGATATTCTTATTTATCCTCTGAAATTAAAAACATTTTTTGTGTAAACCATCTGCCCATAGGTATCTCTGCCACTGGTCTTTCAGTAATATTTTGATTTTGATATTAAGTCGAACGCCTATGTTAATAAACTGCAAACGACCAGTGTCCTCAAAGTCAACGCAACCCATACCATCGCTCAAATTCAGCCTGATCTATGCCCCTAAATTATCGAAAATTGGACCTCTTGTATTCGCGCCACCCAGCGAAGCCGCGGCAATCTTTTGAACGATGTCATTTTCCACACATAATATCATCAATAGGAATTTCAATTAAAACAGAAAATTCTCTGTGAACTCAAGTGATGGAATGTAAAAGCGATCAGACTAAAACATTTGTTCGTACGGATTCTTAAGAGTTTGTTCGTACGACTTTGCATGATTGGATGCGACCTAATACATTGTTTGTGTTGAAGTGAAATGGATCCAGCTTCTGAATTTCACTTGTTGGAAACGACTTTAATAACAGAACACGCTTTTGGGTAGATGATTATTTCTCATCTAGAACTGACAACGGGGAATTCGGAAGATCATATGAAGAACTAAGGAGAAATGATGAAAAATTTCTGGATATGTGAGAATGACACAACCGATGATCAAAAACAACATATTTTGTTTGCATTAAAACAACCGTAAAGCTTTGTCGGAATACGCACGAAATATGCGTATCCAATCCAGTGCGGATTCCGTTTTTTATGCTTCAACGGATCCGTTGCGGACTCGTTTTTTTTTAATAAAACAGATGCGAGCCGGAATCGTTAATCGGAGTTCAAATACGGATCCGTTCCGGACTCGTTTTTTGTAAATAAAACGGATCAGTTACGGGCTCGTTTTTTTTAAATAAAACGCCAAACTCGTTTTTCATGATTCGAAGGGTCCGTCTCGAAGATGAAGCCCGTGCCGGATTCGTTTTTGTAAATAAAACATAGTCGAAACGGAGTCAGTTTTCAAGATATTTTCAACATATACTAATACAGTTCTCTACTTCTTTTTTGTTTTTTAAATACCTTTAAATTAAAACATAAATAAAAAATAAAATAAAAATTCGTCGTCGCTGGGGTTTGAACCTGGAGCTTCCCTGTTGACACAATGGTTGCTGCATGCACAGTTAACGACAACAGCCAACGTATTACTTTGTTTTGGTTGGCTAAAAGCAGTGTACCAAAATGTAGATTATTGTACAATTCAATCGTGATTTATGGCGATTTTGATTTTCGCGCACAATTCAGTATTGTACTGTGCAAATACAAATGGTTTATTCCACCTTATAAAGTTAGCCAGCCGGAGTTCTAACGAGTACACATACTCTTCATAAGCAAAGAGCGCACACAACCAATTTTCTTTTGTACGTCTCTGAGCACAGAATATTAATTCATTCATTCATTATGTTCTGTGAAATGGAACAAAACAAAATCAGTTCGTTGTTCGTTGTAAAATGTGCATTTTTGTACTCTGAGAAGCTTTAGGTATGCCAAACATGAGTTGCCACCCGAAATTAAAAAGCAGTCTAATTAGAAAATAAGCTTGGAAACTTTTACTTGTTTTAGTCGACTGTGATTATTAATTAATTGAACATTATTTGATCGAATTGTACAGTCATTGAGTCATTAGCACAAACCGATATTTATGTGAAATTTCACAAATCGGTCAATGCTTTTTAACAAACATGACAGAGGCAACAAATGGAACAGTTTAACCTGATAATTGGTGACACATGTTTCGGCTATTACCACATGTATATATATTCACATACTTATATACATAGCCTCATTGGACCAGTTTTTGGTTAATTTGTACACGGATTTGAACACCGACCATTCCATGAATTATATTTGGACAGCCGCTCTTAACACTTGAACCATGAAGGGTGTTCTCCATGAGGTGTACAAAGTGCAGTTTTTATGTATTACATTAAGCACACAATACCCTTATCTCTTATTGTCATTTCTTGTTTGCCATAGCTTTGTTGAACCGTCGGTTCAAAGACTTGCTATGATTAGCTTTTTCTTACCTTTGTGGCTTTTCACCACTTATATGAAAATGGATGATTCATCTGGTTTTAGAAATTTTTATTTGTGTTAGTCTTAATGTCATACAGAAAAACTGTATGTCAAAAGTTCAACAATTTTAACTTTCTTGATCTCCTGAACTCACAGACGATATCACATGCTATAAAAATAGCAAATGTATGCCCATTCACTTTTGCATTTGCCAAGCCCATTAGATTCTGCTCACATGCTCCTTCTTTCTTACAAAAATTTGTGGAATATCATAGAAGATAACATCGAAATGCAGCTTAAAGTCGGATGAAAAGACGTAGCGTATGAGGCGAACGTTCGACTGAGTCGTATGTTCTGAAAAATCTAAACGTCCGAGGGCACTATTACTCTAAAGTCGAAAAAAAGATTGAGAGTAATTTTAATTCGTTGAGGACGCGAATTCTTAAATGAATAACAAATTTCAAATTCCCGAATAATCGGGTGCAATCCTATATATGTTTAGAAATCGTAATAATTTATTTAAACTTTGCAGCATATAACATTTAAATTTATCACAAAACAACTCACATTCATTTTTTTTAAGCTTTCCTATCGGATGGATGCAGTAAATTTCATTCAACCATTTTCATTTCCATTTTTCTCATGCGATGATATATTTTTCTGATTTTGTATAATCCATTTTTTTGCAGGCCGGTGGCATCACTAATGCAATTTGCTGTTGAGTGAACTAAACGACACAATTGCGAGTTGTACCGAGCCAAAACACGACACTCTATTTCTATTTATGAAATGCACGCGACGGTGCGAACACAAATGCAATCAATTTCAGACCCTCGAAGAGCACAAAACCTTTTTTATATTGTACCTTACCGAGTACACATTTCTGTTGTGTGCTGATATTGTTTTGTGCATTGAATTGCACACTAAAGAAAACAAATAAGGTTTTGTGCTTGAGCTCGGTACAAAACAAATTGTACTGGTTATTTTCGAAAACTGGCTAAAAGTATTTTAAGTATTTGAATTATCAATTGAATCCTGCATTAAATGAAACTTCAATTTTTCATTTTGACAGAAAAGAAATTAAATTTTAGTCTGTCAGAAAAATAATGAAAGTAGCTCAGTTGGCTAAAATGTCCATCTTTGAACAGTGGCATGGCGCAGGATGACCTAGGCTCAATTCTGATCGGTGGCAGGTAAAAATTATGTTCTTTTTTGTAGTTTTAAAACCGTATACTCTATAAATTAATAATAATTTTATAATATCTTATTTACCTTTAAAAATCTTATTTATATAACCGTAATTGTAACCTAAGTTACAACACCATCAGAGAAGAATATGAAAGATATGGTAAAAATTAAAAAAATATGGTTTGCGCAAAACCAAATTTTTTTAATTGCGTTAATTTTATATAGTAAAATCCGAATAATTAAAAAAAAGAGTCCGTCTCGAATATGTTTTATTTACAAAAAACGAATCCAGAACGCATCCGTATATGAAGTCCGTTCCGAGTTCGAGACGGATCCGACAGAGCGGATTCCGCCTTTTCGAGAGGAATTTCATACGAAAACGAATTCGAAACGGATCCGTAGCGGAATCTGGGACGGAGCCGTATTATTTGCTAAAAACGAATCCAGAACGCATCCGTATATGAAGTTCGTTCGGAGTTCAAAACGGATCCGATAAAGCGGATTCCGGTTTTTCGAGTGGAATTTGATACGAAAACGAATCCGAAACAGAGTTTTCAGAAAACAAATCAGGAACTGATCCGCATTTGTCCAGATTAGCCTTAAGACCATACTCACGTAAGCGCTGGAAAACTCGCTACAGGTCATTAATATGCTCCTTGTAACTAGGAGAGCACGTTATGATGTCATCTACATAAGCTAGTAAAATCGTGTTCCACAATGAGGCCTTCCTCCGATTTATGAGCCCCTGGAATGTCGCATCGGGTACCGATCCGGATTTGTTATGGCATTCAGCTCTCAATTATCGATGCACACCCTTATGCCAGTTTTCTTTGTAATGATGGCGACTGGTGAATTTCTTCCTTCAACTTGGATTTTCTAAGGGAAGACAGTCTGCAAAGAGGAAGCGCAATTGGTGTGGGATTTTCAGTATTTTTGCGATGAACAGCGTATGTTGTGGGTCTAGTAGGGTCCTAGAATACGTCGTGATTGGTAGATGAAAGCTCCTCTAGCTCGTCGTGCTCTTCAAGGGATAATCCAACGCCGTCCGTGTCTTTCAGAAACTTAAAATCGATTGTGAAAAACGGCATAAAGATACTTTGGATGTTTTCGTCGGGATCATTGTCAGCTTTGCGTACTTTTGCCGGTGGTGCAAAAAGTCTGGAAGAGTTACGTGGTGTTCATTCGCCGTCTGGTAAGGCGTTGATGAATATCGCCTGCACTGAACGTGGGGAGTAAACGTTACCAGATTGCAGTGGTGGTGCAGCATGTTGATTCCTCGGACTTACACTCCCGTAGATTTTGATAACTTTGGTGATGGTCCAAAATTTGTGTCAGGACACAGTTCAGGAGTATTTCCAACTGTTGAATTTTTTTTGCAAGAGTCAACATATTTGATGAAGTTTGAAACCTCTTGTATCGCTTTATGCTTGGAGAGCTTTGGGATGTCAGCATAACATGCTGTGTAGTGATGTCCATGGCAAAAATACCCGTTTGCAATGTTGATGTGAATGATTATTTTTTTTTTGTTCGACTTCAAAGTGCCAGTATCGCTGTGCCATGTTCAAAACAATGCCTGCCTGTCCTAAGAAATCTGCTCCTAATAAAGAGCGATTTTTTGTAGCATTTGGTAATGCAAGTAGACGGATATTTCGCAACCGATTGCCAATTTCAGTATCGCAGATGGTGCTCAAAACTTTACCAGTGGATACTGAACCATCTGCTAACATTACCACTGCTCTGACGTGTAATTTATTATGTGAATTTAGTTATATTAATATCTACTTTGTAAAAATTTAAAACTTACATTCGAAAAAATGATGATGACAAAGATGCAATTTTTATATTGTGCTCAGCAATTTTTTTTAGAAACTCGAACCGTTTCCAGATTACTAAAAGTACTAATTTTGCTTAATATTTGCAAGAATTTCGAGCTCTTGTTTTTTCCGTGTACAAGTGATGAAGAAGCTATTTGGAAGAAGCTACAGAAGAAGTAAAAATGAACCATCTGATAAAAGCTCTTCCACACAAGTACAGCAATATTGGTGATTTTATCGATTTAGTGCCTCAAGATCAAAGAACTGCTGAATATATAAAATCAAAAATTAAAGAAAAGAGCTTGAACAAGAGCGATGGTGAAAAGAAAACTAACGTGAGCACTTTTAGTGCAAAAACAAAAGGAAAGTGTTTCCAATGTGGCAAAGATGGCCATTACAAAATGAATATTGGAAAGGGCAGCAAAGCAGCCAAAACAGAGGAGCTCAATTTAGCCATGGTAGAGAAGCTCATTACACTCAGCGAGGTCAACGAGGTTCACAGAGAGGATACAGTAGAGGCGCAGTGAAACGAGGTTATGGTCGAGGTAAAGTTAATTTCCAATAAAGAACTGAATCCTCTGATGAACCACACAAGAACTATTCAGCAGAGTCGTGGATAACACAAGTGGTCAATCCTATGGTAAATCAGGTAGAAAACTTCGAGTGTAATAATGTGGCCACATCATAAAAGATGATAAATATTTAAGTAACTTCATTTGTTTAAGTAATCCTATTGATGTAAAGTTGCCAGATGGTAAAAAATTGAGAGCTACTAAATTAGGTACAGTAAAAACATATTTTAAAAACTATTATGATGCGGTGTAGGTTGATTTAAAAAATGTATACTTTGTTGAAGGCATTAGGCAAAATTTACTAAGTTTTTCTATAATAACTGAAGTGAATACTATTATAGCCAAAGGACAAATTGCCAAAATTTATAATAAAAATAGAAAGTTGATAGTTGTTGCTGATAAAGTAAATGGTTTATATGCAATAAAAAGTTTCTTGTATGAAATGAGAATTGTATTTATTCAAACGTATTTAAACTAACTGATAAAGAAAAATGGCATAGAGCATTAGGTCATGTGACTTTTCAATAGTTGAATAAATTGGTCAACGATAAATTACTAGAGGGTTTGCCAGATAAATTAGAAGAAAACATAAAAAAGTGCGCAAATTTTATTCAAAGCAAATGGCCAATGTACCATTTGATAATAATAGAACTGAGTCTCGTGAAACACTAGAATTAATACACACTGATTTAAATGGTCCACACAGAACAACAGGTCTTCGTGGATAAGAATACTTTTTATCTTCTGTTGTTGATTTCAGTAAATGTAGTAAGACTTATTGCATTGAAAGTAGAGATGAAACAGCAACCCGTTTTATTGAATTTGTTGATCTAAGTAGCTGAAAATCAACTTGGCAAAAGAATTAAAAAACTCCGGTGTATAATGGAAAAGAATACTTAAACAGTGAGGTATTGAATTGTGGCCATGTCCTCCGTATTTACACGAATTGAACGGGATCGCGGAGAGATTTAGTAGATCGGCTATGGACACAGGTAAATGTCTAGCTAGAGAAGCTAACGATAGGAATTGGCTTGAAATTATAAAAACGTTTGTTATTTAAAAAATCGTACAATAATTAACACGTCGGAAAACAAGACCCCTTACTAGATATTTTTTGGTAAAAAGCCCAATGTAAAACATTTAAATGTTTATGGGAGCAAAGGTTTCGTAAGAACACCTGAGGTTTTGAGAAAAGGTAAAGAATTTACAAGTAATTGCTATTGAGTTTTGATAAACAATAAAGTAATTGAAGATAATACTGAATTGATTTGTTTAGAAAAAGTTAACGATAGTAATGAAAGTAATTTCGACGAGGATAACTTGTTGACTTAAATACGCAAAATAAAAAAGATGAAAATGCTAATGATCAAAATGGAATTACTGAAAATTATAATGATTGTAGCGATGAAATAAATCAAAATATTGAAAGTGAAGAAAGTAATGTTCATGAAGATGACGTAGGTAGTTTGCGCATTCGAAATCAGATTGAAAAAATTTTAATTGTACTAAGCACATCCAATAGGAAAAGGTGCCCTGTTGAGAGATACGGTAATCCCGTAGCACATTTTTTTTATGTAAGTTATGCTTATGCTAATATACCGAATACATTTGTGGAGGAGGCGATGAGCTCTAAAGAGAAGAGAGATGGCAAAAGGCTATGAACTGCGAAATAAAAAGTCTCAATAAAAACAAAACATGGATAAGCCAGAAAATAAAAAAAAAATGATGTAAAAGGATCTACAAAAAGAAGAGTGACAATACTTATAAAGCATTGAAATTATTTATTCGCCTGTTGGAAAAATGCAAACTTTAAAAATCTTACTAAACTATTGTTGTGCAAATTAGGGATGCAATCGATATCGATACGATTACCGATATATCAGTATATTCCGATATATCGATATCGCCGATACACTGATATAAACAAAAAAAAATGTTCCTGAGCCCCAAAGAGTCACCATCAATTAAAAACATTCATCAACACCAATATTTTCACAATAGGTACCATATCAAGTGGATAAAGGAACTGTTAAGAAAAAAGGCCTTCAAGCCAAACTATTATCTTGGTAGCAGCGATTCTAAGTGATATTTCTTCGTTTTTATTTTAAATTCTGTCTTAGCTGTCAAATTCAGAAAAAAAAGGCGCCGACTTTTCCAAATTACATACACATAACGAAAAACGCGCTCTTGAAAAAAGATTTAATTTGGAATGTGAAGAATCTTATTATTTAGCAACGGCGCTTGATCCTCGATATAAGCTACGAACATTCCAATTGGGATCTACTATTTCTACGGCAAAAAAGCGGCTTGCAAATTTAATCAATTTACCACCATATTCCGAAACTTCTTCACAAACTGTTAAGTTCCAACCTAGTACGAGATCTGAGCCAATTACAAGACGGGGGATATGGAGTGTTTGTGAAAATATTATTAAGGAACCTGAAAAAGAAGAAACATCGCCCTCATTGTGCTCCAAAACTTTCAAAGAAGATATTGAGAGATATTTTCGATGTCCCAGTGTTGCAACAGATGCAGATTTGGCGTAATAAGGTTCTGCACCCAAATTTAAAAAAATTGGCACATCTGTATTTCAGTTTTCAAATGAGTTCTGTTGCATCCGAGCGACTATTTTCAACGGCAGTTCTAATCCAAACAGAGTTGCGAAATGACATTTTCCCGCATAACTTGAGGATGTTGTGCTTCCTAAATAAAAACCTACTTAGTGTTATTTTTAATTATTATCTTTTATTCTTAAAAAATATATAAAATTGTAAAATAAATAAAAAATTTAATTCTTCTCTTACTTATGCCTGTTGATTTATCTATAATGATTTTACAACTTTGCGCCATAGTTAATCCTCTTTTTAATGCAATGTCAGTCTCTGCAACAACTTTTTATAAATATCGGCATCGGCGATAAATTTTTATGAATATCGGTATCGTATCGGCCAAAACGCGTATCGCTACATCCCTAGTGCAAATAATTTATTTATCGAGCAAATGAATGTTGAGACGGCATTTCTTAATGGCACCGTAAAGTCTCAAGTTTATATATATGAACCTAAGCGTTATGAAACAGGCTAAAATAAAGTATGCAAGCTGCAAAAGGCACTTTATGGCCTTAGAGAAAGCCCTAGAGCTTGGTATAATTGCTTTAATAAATATATAGAAAAAATTAATTTTGTTAGAAGTATCTTTGATCACTGTTTATGCGTGAATAATAAAAGCAAAGATTCACTACTATAAATATTTTAGTTTTTGGGGATGAACTTTTGAATTGCTGAGGAGATAAAATCAAATTGACGAAAGTCTATGAAAGATTTAGGTAAAATCGGTAGTTTCATAGGAATTGATATTGATTACAATACTGACAGAAACAAAATGACATTGAGTCAAACAAAATATATTGAATCTTTGGCTGTAAAATACAACTCAGAATATGCTAAGTTATACCATACGGCCTTGGAAAGAAACTTAAAGCGAAAGAAATTGATGAAAGAATTCAATATCGAAATTTGATTGGTGAATTATCAGACATTAGCACGGGCACAAGGCTAGATATTGCTTATAGCGTTAACTATTTGAGTAGATTCCAAAACTGTTGTAATGAAACACATTTTAAGTACGCTGTGAGAATTTTAAAATATTGGTATGTATAAAACTGAAGACTTAAAACTAACCTATTCCGATAATTTTAAAAATGAAACTTTGGATTGTATGGTAGATTCTCGTAATAATATTGATGCAAAAGCAACAACAGGTTTTGCAACCAGAATGTTTGGCAACTTAATTTATTCGAAAACTCGTAAACAAAATAGCGTTACGAAATGTTCTACTTTCGCAGAATATACTGCAATGTTAGAGGCAGTGAGTGAGGTTTTGTTTATAAAAAATTTATTAAGCGAGGCATTATGTACGAAGATGACTCAGTGGCGGCAGCAGCACCACCATGGTGACCTTGATCGAGAATATATATATTTTTCCATACCTGCCACGCCTCCTTCTTTGGGTTACAAAAAGAATGACAAAGTGAATATAACGGTCAAATCTAGAACTAATAAATTCAAAAATTCTGTGTGATTTCGGTCACAAAAATGGTACATAAATATACGTTTTGCAAGTAGTGAATAAAATAAAGTAAGTGCTCGATATGTGAAATTATATAGAAACTAATTTTGTTTTGTGTGTGGGTTGTAAACACCTTCCAAAAACTTCGAAAATATAATAAGAAGTGTTGTAACCGGATCCTAAGCTTTTGATTTATGTACCAAATTCGTGGTATGTTCCTGAAGTTGCTTCCAGAGGTTGCGATTTATTCCAACTAATTTTGAGTTAAAGAGGTGAAATAAATAAATATCCTAGTTGTAGAGGCATTAAATATTTTTTTCCAAGTTAAACGATACGTAACATTATGTTTCTTCTATAAAAAAAAATCAACATATTTAAATTTCTCTATCATTTCGTAGAATTGATTTATTGTACATATTAGTTGGCTTTTACATTGATTTTTAAGGAACAATGATTTACATTGTCGGCATATTCTTAAAGTCGGTATCTTATTTTCCTTCGAGCTATAGAGGTAATCCGTTTCAAATAATCGAGTTGTAAAGGTTGTAAGATCAAACATTGCAATGTTCGAGATGCAGAGGACAAATTTAATTTTCCGAGTTATAGAGGGAAAATATGTACTAAATTTACTTGTAGGGACTCACTAATTATTTCGACTTATAGAGGGGTCAGATTTCGAACAATGGAAGTATTGGGGCTTAAAGAGTAGGGAACACAACATTTTTTCGAGTTTTGGAGGTTTTCGACTCATCGAGGTTCAATTTAAAGAGGTTCCACTGAATATTGGAATTTCTCATGGTTGCAAAACTCTGTCGGAGCATGTTATTAAACGAGATAAAATTGTATGTATATAAATATATGAATAAACTTTGTTTCGAAAATGGGTCCAGCGATTTTGATGAAACTTGGGGTTTTAGTGCACATGTTAAGATTAAGATTAGGTTAGGTTTTAAGTTTTCACAGATGCTAAAAGTGGCGTGGCTCAGCATTAAATTTTAATTTTTATAACATCATGTATCGCAAAGATCATTGTATAAGTGGGCGTGGCACTTTTCAGTAATTTTGAATCAATATTACTCAAAAACGGCACCAACGATTTTCATATAATATTTAGAGGTATTACCGTTGAAAGCAGTTATCATATCAATCAAGGTCACTATACTGGGAAAATTCGTTGAAGGGCGTGTCACAGCCCGCACTATTTATTGACATTACAGTAAGTGAACTAACAAAGCAGTTGTTATGAAATTTAACGAAAATTGACCGAAGTGATCCTAAAAAAATTTGCTGTTGCGATGTCAGTTACTTTACGCTTTGAAATTAAATTGATTTCGATGGGATTGCATCGGTGAGCATGGCACCTCCCATGCAAGCAAAAAACGTTTTATGTTATATTCGTTTTACTATAAAAGTAATTGGTATTGAGATGTCGGCTACTATATGCTATGAAATTATATAGATCTCGACAGAATTTTTTTTTCAGTGGGCGTGGTACATAGAAGCAAAAAAGTTTAATGTTATAGTTAGTGTGCTGAAAGAGTAATTCTAATTAAATTTAGTGTAGAGATGTGTGTTGCCATAAACTTTGATATTAAATGGAATTTGACGGGATTGCGTCAGTGTTCGTGGCACCTCGTAAGCTGAAGGCGTGGCATTTCTTGATTTCTTAAAATATTTTGTGACGATGTTATCTGTTTTTAACATTTGCCTTTCATCTTAATTGTATTATCCAAGATCTTTCAACGTGACTTTTTCAACCTGTTTCAATTTTATTCGAAATTTCCAACTTTTTTCGACTTTTTCAGCCTCACTCAACTTTTTCAACCTCTGTCAACTGTTTCAAAATTTTTCAACGTCTTTCAACTTTTTTCATGTATCTCATACTTTTTTAAAATTTTCAACCTTATTCGACGATTTACGATATTTTCAACTTTTTTCGAGTTTTTAAAGCTCTTCAACTTTACTCAACACATTTCAACTTTTTTCATATTTTTTCGACTTTTTCAGCCTCAGTCAATTTTTTCAATCTCATTCCACCTTTTTCGAGTTTCAACATTTTTCGACTCAACAAATGTCTACAATATGCTTAAGTAACACACTACAGGTTTCCGACTGGTGAAGGAAAAGATCACCAAATCACCACGACTTTGTTTTTTTCTGCGAACGCAATCAATTCAATGTTTTGTGGCAGGCCTACTGTAATTTTCGTTCATTCTTTACAAATCCCGAGTTGTTGTTGTTTGCAATGTAAATTGACAAATTGAGAATGAGAGCGAGAGAGTAAAATTTGAACATTCCCTTGATTTTTTTATAATCATTCCATTGCCATTGGAAAGACAAAAACAAAACACATATATACAAACACATTAACTTCCCAGCGGCCTTAGAAGGCCTCTCGACGCAGCAAGGCCTGCTTGAACAGTATTTCTATCAGGCCTGTTTTATCGGGACGTTTCATATAAAAACGAAAGTAAGTTTGAAAGGAGGTGCAAGGCCTTAATTTTACCAAGTAAGGCCTGCTAGCTCCAACCCTTGCCTACTGGGCATGTATGCTTGTTTCTTTGTGTGAAATGTTAATTTGGAGAAATTTTAAAACTTTAATATAACGATATTTAATAGGAACATCGTCATTATTTTTAATGGAGATTGAGACCAAGCGTCTAAGGAATATAGCTGAGCAAATTTGGTCAAAATTGATTTAGTAGCTTTTGCGTGATGCACGAACGTCGAAAACGGCTATCATTTTATTTATATAGATTACGGTTATGACACCTGTTGTTGTAAGCACGACGTATTTGAGAGTTCAAATGCATTTTTCAAAAAAAAAAATTGAAATTGAGCCGACTTTGTTTGAAATTGAGCCGACTTTGTTTGAAATTCAAATTTGATACAAACATTCCCATTGCCACTAGAATAGCAATATCTTTGTGACCATAAGAATGTAGTGTATCTAATAGAGACCACTACCGCCAACCCCAATGATGCAGACTGACCATTGCCAACCACAAATTTGTAAAGTGCAATCGAGTGACGCATGGCAAGAATATACACAAAAGCACATGCACTCGATTTATGTAATCAAATCCGCAAATAGTTTTGAGAGTTAAGTAAATCCAATCATGACTCAAAAATAGAACGTCACTCTTTTTCATGTAAGTAGGAACGGATAAGTTAAGTTTTACATGTGTAGAAATATCGCGGAAAAACGACTTACATCGATTTTCAAAATAGTGGCCAAATAGGGGCTTTTAACCACGAAAACCGAGTCTTATACTCACAATGGCCACTGCTACGCAATAAAAAATCTTGTCCTGCCCAAAATGCAAAGTTCAGCCAAAAGTTTTTAACATTTCAATGGACTTAGATGGCAGATCCAAATAAAACCATCATAAAATTGTCAAAAAAAATTTTCAGGACCACTTATTACAATCCAAATTTAGATTTGTATTAAAACATTAGAGTAAACTTCAAAACCACACAGCCCCTTAACCACACAAATCCGTGACAGCCATAGCATAAGTCTACAAACTGATTGCATAACCTCTCAACATAAGCTGTTGCATTCCATAGCCCCTTAACCCCATTTACACTTAAGTAACCTTTAGAGACACCATTACCTCCATTACGTACTAAGTTTTCAAACTCAAAAAAGGACAAAACAAGTTATAATTTTAACTATTTTTATTTTATCTACATGTCAAGCTTTTCCGTTATATTCTGAAAATGAAAAGATTTGTCATTCTTGCAGGAAATATTCCTCTCCAAAACTTGATAAAACTGGTCAGTCTGGACTTAACTTCTTAAAAGCGAGCCTGAAGAAACTCAAAACGTTTTTTTGACAGTGCTTAGTTTTGTTCAATGGTCAGAGATGTTTGCTTATCATAACGCCGTTTTGGATCCCCCATTTTCAACTCAATATTTTTTAAAGAAGGTAGACAACTTAAGCCAGATGGCTCTAATCCAGTTTTCAATATTAATAAAAATCCTTTGGAGGGGCTTTTTCTATACATACATTTAATGCTATTGTAATCCGCTTACGCATCATAAAAAGACGAAAACGAAAAGATTTTTTGTTGAACCGCTCTAATATACATATGTGTACTAAGGGTCTGCGCAAGTTCACTTGAAACGCCCATAAAGTCACTTGCCACGGTTGCAAGCCTACCAAGCTTTTGTATACAAAAATCACAAAACAAAAGACAAAGCAAGCACGGTGAGCGCTACAACAAAATGAAGTGTTATTTAAGTTGAAGCGCAAGTTTGAGGGCAAGTCGTACGTTTTCGTGCTTTCTTTCACTGTTAACTCGCATTTTGTCTGTTGAGAAGCAAACCAAATTTTTCTGAAACCAAACTTTTCTTATGTAATTTTAAATTTTAAGAATGAATATGTAACCAAAAAGTTTCCGTCATTTCTAGTTTCGGAGATAGAACTGTCGAAAGTTGCGGATATACCTTTGGTAAAAATTAGTATAAGTTGGAATCCACTAGACTTATTGTTATTTTTTTCAAAAAATGTGTTCATACCCTACATTTAGTTTTAAAAGTCTAAAAAGCCTAGTTCTTTTACTTTAAACTTATGTATCGTTTGTTCTTAATTTTTGGGCACTTACTTGATAATCATAACGTACAAATAATCAATCTTTAAAAGCGCAATAAGCCAACAGCTAATTCTAAGAATGTAGAAATAAAAGAAGCTGGCGTCAATGTGCGCTTTGTTGTGTGCTGTTGCGCAACGTCATTTCGTTGCATCGTTTCTTTTACTTGACAGTAACTCCAATACTCTGTCATCACAGCAAGTGCGCTTGCGCAGACCTCTAATGTGTGCATATCTTTTTTAAATATTTATTTTTAAGAAACTAAAACAATCAAAAAATTTACACTTACAATTTTTCCAATTAATCAGAACATCGGATAACAGAAGATCGGACAATGGAAGATCGGAAAATCGACCATCGGAAGCATTTGAATTAAAAACCGGTAAAAATGTAGCTAAACAATATCTTAAGAAAGTTGTTTAAATATTTTTTGAGTTAGTGCTTCATTTGTACAAGAATGGTTTATTTCTTATAGCCGTAAGATCTTAACTTCAAACTAGCGTAATTAATTGTAAAATTATAAAATATTTTGTTTTTTTATCTAAGGTCGCGTGCCAGTTCATTTCGGTGAATTGAATCTCATATTTAGTATTGGAATAAAAATAAATTTTCACAATTCGTACTTACCACAATCGCACGTTTTGACATTGCTATTTGTATCGTAATCTACATCATCATCTGAATCTTCATAGCCAAAAGCATTTGTTATTCCTGATCCAATACGAAAAATTTGGTCGAAAAAAAACCGACCAGTTCTATTAGTTTTAAATGTTGGGATGTAGTTTACTGTAGAATTGGTATTGTGAAAAGAAACGTGTTTGTTTAAATCGTGAACTTCTTGTAAAGATTCATCGCACTTTAACATTATAAGAAATGTTATAAAAATTAACGTCCACAAAAAAGCTATTGACATATTACTGTAATTGAATAAATTGTAAACAATCACTTAAAAGTTTTAGATTTTTTTCTTACTTTATCTTAGGCGTCAAGCTTAGCAAAAAAACTTAATTAAATTTTAGCACTTGTACAATACATGTTTAGTTGTACATCCGACATAACTTGATTTACCATATGTAAAATCTGTATGCGATCAATTTATAATTCACATTTTAAAACACTTTCTACATAAATTTCTTTATACAAAAGTATTTATTTAGTTCAGCCAGAACCGGTTAAATGACTAAACTACTAATTCTTAAAAAAATTCTCATCTTCGTCTTAGATGTTCCAAGCTAAGAAGCATAAGAAAGTTGCGACAAAACCTCAGGTGTTTGTATTTTCAACTGAGGTTTACAAGCACCAATATAAAACTTTCACTTTTACATATCACGACATTTATATTTCATTATACGCATATGGAGGTATTGCCATTTGACTGCAGAGAAAAAAGTTTGTATTATAGGGTAGTAGCACAGTTTTATTTTGAAATTTACCAAAGATTGCATAACCAACGCAAATACTTGGCCTTTGTTTTGCCAACCAATCTTTGTTTGTAAGATTCGGCAAAAGAAATGCACGTGATAGACATAAGAAAATACATATTAACTTGTAAAACTTTTTTGTCTGTGCGGTAAAAACCTGAATTAAAAATAAACATGGCCACACCAGTATATAAGAGCTAAGCCGAATTCCATGTAGGTATATGAACTTTAAAGACTGTTTAGCAATTCAATGGCCTAACCCTGTTCAAAGATACATATTACGACAGGGTACTTTCTAGTGTTAACTGGTCCCATCAGATCTCGCAGAGCTCGGGCGACTCGTCATGCCCGTTCCATCCACGCGGACAAGTTTCGTATAAATCTCTCTGAGGATGTATGTGTGTAATTTAGAATATCAGTGACAGTGATACATTTTCACCGACCACAAACTACTATATCTATTAACTTGCTTTCTAACGTATCTCTTTTCTTCTAAACTAACAATACACTAAGCGTTAGTTCAGGCTATAGCGGAAAAATCAACTTCAAATTAAAGTAAACCAGACACAAACAACAAATCGAATTGTAGTAACTGCATTGCGTGTGTGATTAATTTATGGTCCCTACAAAATACCTATCGGGCAATCTTTGCCAAAACAAATAGAGTTGAACCTTGAATTCTCCGAATTTGATGTATATTTTTTGTGGTTTTTGACTAGTTTTTGATTTGCTATAAGTCAGAGATCGTAAATACTCAGCATCAATTCAATTCAAGAATATTCAACTTCGTTTAATATCTTGAATGAAAAAAAGTTACAATATCCTCATTTATATATATCGTTCGCTGATTATGGTCTAAAAAACTTTTTTTCTACTCGCCCACACTTTGCACTCAAAATGCAATGATGAATTAATTCAACAAATGAATTCGCTTGCTCAGTTCTTTTAATTTCTTTTTTTGTTTTCTTTTTTTTGTATTTTATTTTAGAAGTCTAAGTTGATATATTACTTCTGTCGTCAGGTTAACCTAGTAAAGACTATCGGGTATTTAAATGCCCATAATGAGAGGAATTCTTGAAAAGGAGGCCAGAGTTGAAATATCTGTTAAAGTTTTTTTTTTTTAAAAAAAGAAAGATAGGTTTACGATCTAGTCCTTGGTTCTACGTTAAAGTTTTGAGACTTAAAATACAAATTTTTTCCTAATGAAAACTTTCCGGGAAAACTCTGCCAAAAATCGGAAAGTTAGTTAATCATCAGTTTCCCATCCGCCATACACCTGAGTTCACACCTTTGGGTATTTAAATGCCCAACAGCCAACGAGTTCTAGATGCATATATTTCTATAAGTGAAATTTACATAGAAAAATAATTTGAGCATAGAACGACAATAAAGCCGTGTCGGAATTACTTGAAGTGCTTTCAACTACGGATCGGATACAAAAGACTAACTAGCGCTGAATATTAGCGATTTATCAACATTTGGAGTGATGATGATGGATCTGATCGAGTGGATATCGGTGGAAATGCAGTTAGCGTCGACTTAATTATTATTCCAACATACAACGAATTACTAAGTCGACTAAGTACAAATAATAAATGATGATCGTGCAATCGTGCAATTCCTGGTTGATTCGAAACCGAATATTTGCACGAGAACGAATATGCACATCGTTTAGAATTTAGATTAGAAACTAGATTTTCAGGCCGAAGGAAAAATTGTAATGACCACTTTTCAATGCAATTGATGCTGCTATGGTTATTGCATGTAAATAACATTGCCTCTGGCGAAAATGTGAAAAGCAACAGGTGATATCACATTTCGATTTTCGAGTGAAAGTGAGTGAAGCGGAGTTGTCGGCGAAAAAGTAGAATGTGGTTGCTTGAAATGAAACGTCCCAATAAAAGTGAAATACCTGAACCCCAGTAAAACAAATATCAATAAAAATTTAACTCAAATTATAAAAATAATATTTTTAGTTTTTCCCAACAAAAAATGGGTTTTTAGAACCTATGTCTGGCTGTTGGGTATTTAAGTACCCATATAATATATCAGGTAATCGGCAAATTACAAAGAAAAAAGTTTACTATACAACTTCTATGGATTAATACAAGCTCTCTACGAAATTTACTCAAAATCGTATGAATTATTAGAATAAATATATCATCAGAAATTTTCGGTCGGACTTATTTTCGTAGATAACATTAAAACCCTAGGGTTGCTTTCCAAACTATGGGTATCAAACGAATAATAATATATGTACAATATTGAGAAATAAATTTTTCCTTCAGTTTTGGAGATGTGACGTTTCTTCTGAAATTTTGACCAAGTTCTTTTTAATAAACCTTTATTTTACCCAAAAAATTTGTTAATAACCCAAAACTTTTTTAGGATACTGAGAAAGCCTTATACCTTCCCTTTAAAATAATGTTTGGATTAGCCTAAATTTTCTTTTTTTTTGTATTATAGTTTTGTTTTTATTTACAATCTGTCAATATTAACAATAAGTAAATTTTATAAGTAGAATAATTCTTAATTAGCAGAATGGTTACACTCCATTGAGTGGAACTATATAAAGAGAGAATATTTTGGAGTAATTACAAATTTATATGTATGTATTTTTCCTTATACATATGTATGTATGTGTATATGTGAATGCACCAACTAACGATCAGGCAAGTCAAGGACATGGAAGCGCTTTAGTCTCCTCGTTGTTAAGCTATTATCTATCTAATAGTTGGAGAGCTAACGTATTAACATGATGACTAAGACGATTTATATATCTTCCACTAAATTTAGCTATTTCAGTTTTAACAAATGGAATATTTAAATCTTTATGTATTTGCTCGTTCGTTATAGTTGATTAGTTTAAATTGAAAAATTTTTACTAAAAATTGCATACATATGTATTAATGTATGCACATTAGGTTGGTTCAAATTGCAAAAATGTTCCGATTTTTGGTGCTCAGAGTAAAATTTTCGCAAAAGGGCTTCTTGGGATGAAAAAATATTTTGAAGCCCGAGCACCAGAATTTTGACGCCATTTAATTTTCCCAAACTATGTTGAACCAGTCTAATGTACATAGTTTTCAAAATAATTTATTGAATAATGTTTTTTGTCTTAGTACGCAAAGATTTAGAAGCAAGCTATATTATTTTGGAGGGAATGAATATTCCAAAAAGGTTATAGATTATTGGCAAATTTTTTTGGACAAAAAATTACGTAATTTCAAAAATTGGGCCATGGGAGCTAAAGTAAGCGTGCTCCCACAGTTTTTAAAAAAAAGTGTCGTACCTACTTCCTAAAGTTTCATTAAATTTAACATTAAATTAAATAAAAGTGAGTTTGATTTTTAAATTTGTAAAATATGAATAAATTGACTTTGTTAAAAAAAAATTTTTGATTTTTTTTAATGCTAAAAAGTATTTTTATATTTTTTGCAATGTTTGTTTTCATCGCTGCAAACTTTTTGCAGAAAATAGAAAAATCGCCAAATGATCATTTGTGTACTCATAAGTGATTTGAATTATTTAAAAGGCATCCCAAAATGAGGTCCTCACTGTTCACATCATCTCAAAATGATTTTATTATAACAACAAAACGCTCTTAATGTGTCTAACTGTGCTGCTTAAATTGAAGCGCCAGCGTCGTTTAACTGGCTAAGTCCTCTCATGCACATACATATTATATGAAGCTAACCGAAATATGCAAAGCGCTAACGCCAGCGTATCCGATTTTCCAATTTTGACAGAGCGTTGACAGTTAATTATACCCTACACAGAGGGTATATTCACTTTGTCATTCCGTTTGTAACGCATAGAAGGGGGCGTGGCAGGTATAGAAAAGTATATATATTCTTGATCAGCGTCACCACCTGAGTCGATATAGCTGTGACCGTCTGTCTGTCTGTGTGCTTGTCTGTTGAAATCACACTTACGAGAAAACTAAGCAAGCTAATTCGGTGAACTTTGGCACAAAGGTCACACCTTCTTACAAGGTGCTAGCATATAATAATGGGCGAAATTATTTCATGGCCACGCCTTCCGCCCATACTCTATGTAAATATACCCAAGTCCATTTTGAAAAAAAGTAGCTGCGATTTTGATGAAAATTGGTGGCTAGGTTTAAAGTTTGCAAAGGCTCTTAAAGGGACGTGGCACAGCCCTAAATTTTAACTTTTATAACGCCATAGCTCGTAAGCCGTGAAAGATATTGTGATGAAATTTGGTACACGAATACAGATCTTATGAATCTTGAATTGCGCATAAAGTGGGCGGAATTGTAAAAGTGGGCGTGGCACTTCTTAACAAATAAAATTTTGGATTTTGTATAACTCCAAAATGGCACTTACGATTTTCACTAAAATTTTAGAGATGATACCACTCAAAGTAGTCAACAATACAAGCTACATGAATAGACTGATAAATTTCTTTTAAGGGCGTGGCACAGCCTAAAATATTTATAAACGTTATAAAAAGAGAACTAACAACGCAATCGTTATGAAATTTAATAAGGCGGATATACTTGCGAAAAGGTGTCTTCTTGCAAAATTGTGGCACAACTGTGCCGGTGGGTGTGGCACCTTCCATATAAGCCAAATACGTTTAATGCTATAGATAGTGTGCTATGAGAGTAATCTTCATAAAATTTTGTGTCGAGTTGTCGGTTACTATAAACTTTGAAATTAAATGAAATTTGACAGGATTGCATCAGTGGGCGTGGCACCTCCCACATTAACATAAAGTTGTAAGTGCTATTTTAAGTGAAATATTGTAGCAATTGATCTGAAATTTTATGTAAGTGTCTTAGTGGCTATAAGGTATATATGTATCAAAAGCTGGCGAAATAGCTCCACTGGGCGTGATACCTCTCACAAGTAAAATACCTTAAGTGGCATATCTATCGAAATATATGAGCAATCATACTGACATTTGGTGTAAGAGGTTGGTTTATAGAAAGCTATTTCTGGATCAAAATCGGACTGGATTGCATCAGTGGGTGTGTCACCGCCCTAAATTTTAGGAATAATTACGGCACATATCGCAAACTATACGAGCTATTGTGCTAAAATTTGGTTTGTTTATTGAACCAAAATTGGGCGGAATTGGAGAAGTGGGCGTCGCATATTTCGTGTTTTTCATTTCTATTCTATTTTTTTCAACATTTCCCATATTCTTTTGACATTATCAGTCTTTATCCTTTCTCCTTCAATTTCATTCGACAGTTTCTTTATTCATTTGCAGCATTTTTCATATATTTCGACTTATTGAATTTATTTCAACTCTCTTCAATGGTTTTCATATTTTTTTTTCAACATTTTCAGTTTTTTCCCTTTTTACATTATTTTCGACTTATTCAACCTCTTCAACATTTTTTAACATTTATTTAAAAAGTACTTTCAATGCAGTGTAGGTTATGTGAGTTTCGGCCTGGCCGAAGATAACACCTGTACTAGTTTTTTTTAATTGTGTTGATTTTTTTGCTGTCACAAACAGACTGGTGATAAATATTAAATTTTATACTAAAATAGATATTTCTGCGTATTTTGTTCGTTTATTTTTTGTTTCGTGCTACAAATGGATGTAAGTATTTTGCAATAATACATAGTATATATGCTGCATTTTCAATATAAAGTTGCTTATGTTTACTTTTAATTTTAATACAGATAAGTGAAGAATTAGTAGAATTGGATCATTTCCATCCATGTCTATTCAACAAAAAAAAATCACAATATTTAAAGACAAAGTCTAGGAAGAAATCGCCTTTGATTTGAAAACACCGGGGAGATTAAGTTTATCTATAAAAATAATAAATTAATTTTAGGAAAAGCCTTCGAGATAGATTTCGGAGAGAAAAAATGGCAGAAGGTTTCTCCTACGGCTTTGGAAAGGAATCGGTAAAGTATTCACCGCGAGCTTAGATTTTTTATCAGATTTAATGGAACTGGCTAGGTAGTTAAGTCCTTTTTTTTAAATTAAATCTGCCATTTGATAACTTGATCGGACGCATTCATAATTAATCGAGACAAGCAAATCACCCGTATTCTCGTTGGCGTTGGCGTTCCAAAACATCAATTTCATATTCCAGTTGGCGTTATGAAAGTTATCGGAAATATACTGGTATTCTGTAATTTGAAACGAAGATAGAAACCACAACCGTTGCTGTCAAAATATTACAAAATTGGAAATTTTTTCGTCTTTTCAATATATTTCAGAAATTCCAATTTTGAAATGAGACGGCGATGAAAACGACAACGAAATTGAAGCGAAAATTATAACGTCAACGTCAACGGGAATAGGGGTGAGTATCATAAATACAGCTGGACAATTTTTTGGCTCAGCTGTTTGGACAGATATTTTTGATTCGTGTTAATTGTGGTGTTTGAAAATTTTTCGGATAGCGATTGTTCAAAATATCACAAGTTAAATAATTTTCACGATTTGTTTCAATGCTATAATCGTCTGCAATAATTTCATCTTCTGTGCGACGTATAAGCAACACAGCAATGTTTAAATTGCTGTAATATTACTCCATTAACTTCTGGATGCGAAGAAACAGCCCACAAAGTCCTAAAGCCACCAATGTCACTATACTAAGGCTGATGGTGAGTTTCACCTGGTTCGCATATTTTCTGCGATGTTTCAATTACGTTTTCCATGTATACTTTGGCCCAAAGACATAATTTAAGAAGCTCATATTTCCTGTTCGTTTCTATATTCGTTGAAGTTCTTTTAATTTGCTTAACATTCAAATTAAATTAAAATTTCCATGTAATAAGCGATGAACTTCAACACAATGTGAGCGGACCCAAAAAGTTTCCTAGAGAAATACCTTTGAAAATAAAGTACTTATGGTCAACGATAAGATTCACAAAAATCTTCATATGTAGAAATCTATAAGCTAGATCTCTAAGTTGGAAGTCAGGATATGATAGCTCATTAAATTATGTTTCTTATGACACCCATTTTTGGATATCATGCTCAAAAAAAATACAAAAAAAATAATATTATAATTAAATACGTTTAATTAATACTTTCAGTACGATAGGAAATGTTGGTGACGACCTCGACAAAAGCGTGGAGTGGCAACTCGAAGAGGAATCCTCTAGTTCATCCCGCACGCCACGTTTGAAGCGGAAAAACGATGATCTTATGACAGACGTGCTTGTAGCAATAAAGAAAAAGTATGAAGAGCCCGTGCAAAGTAATGCTAACACGAAATATCAACATTTTATTGGCATTCTGTGCGAAAAAATGGACAAACTCCCAGAGAGCGAGCGATATTTAGCAGCTGGTCAACGGCAGATACACTTCAGTATAATTTACTTAAATTTAAGTTAAAAGTCTTTAATACTTGTTAAATTATAAACAGACCAAAGTTTCGTGAGTCGTTTTTCACTACTCAGGGTCCCTTATTTCACAATAATTTATTTTAATATAAATCAAACGAATTTAAATATTTGTGTTAAGAAAAGTTTTTTTGTGAAAATATTTTATTGCTACATATACGACCCTGCACTGAGAAAAGAGTATGCTTCCTTAAACTAAATGTATTTGGTTGATAAATTTTTAAAATATTTGTTAACTATCAACAAATTTTGGTAGTTATTACAATGTCCTTAGTTGAAATTTAAATTGTTGCTTATTGGGCCAAACGTTCTATTAGTTTGAGACGATGGAAAAAATTTGTTTGGTTGATCCTATTTTTATTTGATTTCACTTCTCATTATCACTACTTACATAAGTATACTCTGCTTGGTACGCAATTTAGGTATTTATGGTTGTATAAATATAAACGACATCCTATATAAGGATGTAACGATATTTTAAAAATCGTTTTTGGCCATCGGTTTTTACAAAAAATCGTTATTAATGAATGTATGCGTTTGCGAAAAGAAAGTATTTTTTTAGTCAAATAAATGTTTTAGTGATTATTAACAAACGAATATGTTTCAACCAAAATATGATTTATTCAATTCACTGTAATATGTGACTTTTTAATATATATCAAATATTTAATTCGCTTATATCAAATATACTATTTGTGAATTATTACCAAATTTTTGTATATATAATTAAATTGTTTTCTCAGTGTGGGAAGTGAGAGACGACACACGAAACGTTGTTCTGCTTACACATAATTTAACAAATTATTAAAAACTTTTAACTTGAGCCAAATAGTAATGCATTTTGTAATTAAGTAAATTTATTAATAATACTATAATTATTTGAATGAAAATATGGCTATTTATCTTCTACCAACACTTATAGTACAAACTTTTAAAAATAATATTTTTATTAAAAACTAAATTGAAAATTATAACAGAGAAAAGTCTTTTAAATTGCAATTGGAAGCACTAGGACTTGTTTATTTATTAGCAAATCCAGTCCATTAAAAATAACTTTATAATAAGACAACAACATATGAAATGTTGAAAAGGAATAAGAAAAAACGAATCGTAACAAAATAAGGAAGAAAATGAATACAATGAAGGAAAATGAATGAACCTATGCATGTGAATTAATTATATTACACGGTGGGCATATAATTTCAGAGTTCGGTTCTGCAACGTGATGCACTCTGAGGAGATGTTGACTCCCGTTAAACCAAAGTTGTCGTCGCTTTGTTCAGCAGATGTTGAATCTGCGCTAGACGACATCAAGTGCAGATAGTTATGAAGCACAACACAGGCGGAAAACATTTGCACGTTCTTAGCACCCTCCTTCGAGCAGTAAGGGATACCTTAAAAAATATCTTGTTAAACATAAAATGGATATAAAATACATCATTAATTACCGAAAACAATTTCAATTCTTATGCTAGCGCTTGAAATTCTCATGTTGATATTTTCCCAGGCGCTGTTACTATAGATATTCGGGAGTATGGCTTCATTATGTTTGTACGGAAAAATTGTATCCGATTCCGGTAATTTTTTATTCGCTAGGGTGTGCAGCTCCTCGTTCATAATTTTTTTCCAAATGACGAGTTCCTAAACACGCCGCCATCACTTTGGCTTCCAAATGCGCCAACATCTACCAGCGTGGAGGAAAAGTTGCTGTCACATACCGCCAACAGAACCTGCAATTGTTAAAAATTTAAGCATACTAAAATATTGCCAAGGAGAACGTTTTATACCTACAATACTATTGAACTTTTTGTAGTTAAAGTGTTATGAACCCGAATGAGGTGGGCATCCGATTCGGATGTGCTTCCCATCAAGCGCTCCCAAACAGTTCGGCAGCCTGGTCATTTGCAAGAACTTATCGGAAATCTCCTTCCATTCTGCATTGCAAGGAGGGCACACATACAAACTCCCCAGCACGTTCCATAACACCTCGCAAGTTTCGAGCTCAGCGCATCTAGCTGAATCCAGGCCAATCATGAATTACATCGAGAGCACGTGCAAAGGTCATCCATGAGCTAAGAAAACAAAAATTTAAATTCAGAGTATCAGCACTCACTGCAGTGTAATAAACAACCTCTGCTTTTGTTCTATTGGCTTTCTGCGCGAATATTTTCGTATCCCAGGCTCAACCAAATTCAGAAACGAAACTTTTAATTTCACAATCAAAAATCAAGACCTTGATAACAATTAAAAATTTTATTTCGGCACATCACTTTTGACACAAATACTAATGATTTCAAAAATTTGACGCTACGCTCTTATTTAGGTTTAGCGCTTAACTCAAAAGCGTAAGGCTAGCGAATTCAACGTTTTCAAGAGCTCTACTTGGTCTAGGCCTTGTACTTGAAAGACAATTACGTGAAATGTGTCCAAATTTATTACATTTAAAACAACGCCCATCTTTCGATTTATTTAAACAATCACTTGCTTAGTGTGAAAGAGATCCACAATTGTGACACCTTCAGCTTGGAGCGTTTTTTTCCTGGTTGTTAGACTTTAAATTTTTTGTTGCACTAAAGCGCCCTTTGCCCTTAGCTTGACCTAGTTTAAACTTTTCATACGCGATGAGGTTGATTTTCAACTCACTCGAATCACGGGATTGATATAAAACAGCTTTGTTTATTGCTTCATCTTGCATACCTGCTAGTATGTAACTTATGAGGTGTTGTGTTTCTATGCGACCTCGGGCTGCAATCTATTTCCTTTTACGTAAGTACTCTGATAAGGTCTCATCTTTCTCTTTCCTCGTTGTTTCTAAGACTTTGTGGACAATTTCAACTTCTCGAGAGCCAAATTCATTTTGCAAAACAAATTTCAGTCTACATCAGCTTGCGACGTTGACTTCGAATTCATTTGCCAACTTTGCTGCACCCGATAGCAGGTGCTTCCCATACAAAAATTCCATATGCATACGCTACTTCTTGCTCACCAGTGACAGTGATATCATTCACCCTAATTTCATTGTAACAAGAAATTATTTTCTTTTATCTGATTGTTTTAAAATCCTCCCTGAATGCTCGTAGACCAGGTGTTATTCCTGCCAATCTTCCACCAAATCGCTTGTTCAGCCAATTCCTCACTCTATCTCGAATAACTTTTTTTTTATAAAGAGTTCATAGAAGACAGTTCTTTGTAAGCATTGCTAAGTCTGTTATAATTAAGGACTGTCCCAGATAAAACTTACGTTTTGCTTTTTAGTTATAAAAAAATACCCAGTAATTTTTTTGGTCTTTTCTCGTTTTTTATTTATAATGGCTAGTGTTCAGAATATAAATAACTGAAAACTAAGAAACAGTTTTTTTTCTATATAAATTTTATACTTTGTTCGTAAGGCCCTTCATTAAATTTTGCACAGTTGTTTCATCGACAGTACGGTACGATCTTTTCCACTTAAGTGTGAAGTCTTGTAAATTTTTTGCAGTCTTACTACTCTTTCGAAGATCTCTTTTCATAAGAGCCCAATATCTTTCAATTGGGTGAAGCTCTGGGCAGTTGGGCGGATTTGAAATTTTCGGAACAAAATTAATCTTTTTACTTGCATACCATTCCATCCTAGATTTAGAGTAGTGAGAGATTGCTAAATCTGGCCAGAACATCACGGTACCCTCATGTGCACGAATAAATGGTAGAATACGTTTTTCGAGGCACTCGTCTATATAAACTGTGAAATTGATTGTGCCTTGCTTAACAAAGAAGCTGCTTCTGAGGCCACAGGTGCATATGGCCTGCCCAACCATATAGTGCTTCGGAAATTTTAAAATTTTTTTTTTTAATTTACTAGGCACATGCCTCTTCTTCGGTGATGTATAATACTCGTGGACAGGTAGCTGCTTAAAATCTGCTTTGTCGTAAGCTTCGTCGTCCATAACACAGCAATCAAATTTAGTCATGTACCTTTCATACAATTTTCGGGCTCGCATCTGAGCCATCAACTGCTTTTCATCAGGACGGTCTGGGACTTTTTGAACTCTATATGTCCTTGGCTTACTTTTCTCCTTTATCCTTTGTTCAGTAGAAGTACCTGCTCTAGACGCCATATCTCGGACTGAGGTGTTGGGATTTTGCTTAAAAGGGGCGCTTCACCTTCGTCGCTACCTTTGGGTTAGAAAATTCTGGTTTTCCGCCTGAACCTATTTTCGTGAAACAGGTAGAACCTTCTTGTAATTATAAATAACCGCAAAGAGAGTTTTTTCTGATGCACCAACTATTTGTGCTATAGCTGAATATTTTAATTTTGGATTTTGCAGGTATGTGGACAAAATCAGTTCGCGAACTTTGTGTTGCTTGCTAGACATCTTTGTCGTTAAAAGCGCTATCTTTAACCTATAAATGGCTTCTCGGAACTATGAACGATGATGGTAGACAGGACATACTAAACCACTTAAATACTATTGACCAGAATAACCATAACGCCATAGCCAATTTTAATAAACAAATCGTCATTAACAAAAATTATTGGAAGCTCAGATCAATCAGATCCACGATAAAATATCATCTGCAAAGTACATAACAGTTCACCAAAGTGTATTGACCCCTGAGTTTCAAGGCCGTACACAGGATTTTATTTAGGGGGGTTTTGGATTTGATTTTTTTGAATTTGAATACATCGCTTACTTACTTTAAGATTGGCATAAGTGAAAAACCTAACGAGAAAAACGCATTTAAAGTTTTTAATAAGTTACTTTTTATATGAAAATGATGAAACGTATGTCTACATAAACTCTTCCCACAATGTAGGATTATAAGATATCTTTCTGATTATTTCACCTAAAATAAAACATGAAATGCATAATTCTGCATCAGGAACTCAAAAATCACATTTTACCAGTCTTAAAGTAGTATATATATATATATATATATGTATGTATACAGTTAGACACAAAACCGTTCATAAAATAACATGTTTCAGGTTTTAAGGTTGTATTTTTTTTTCAAAAAATATGTTTTGAAAACATGTCTTACAGAAAACTTGCAAATCTTTTATTCAAGCTAAAAAATTCAAAACTAAATTATGAAATGTTTTCATTAGCTTGTGTAGCTACTAAAAACATTTAGAATAATTTTAAATATCTCATGTGGCCGCTTTTGGCTGTGATGATGAGTTGCTATCAATTTGTCAAGTATTTGAGTACTGACCTCCGACCACTGTCCATTGGCGACCTTCCATAACCAGACCATACTGAAAACTGACACATGTAAACTGATTTCAATTAAAAACTTAGGGTTTGTTCAGAAAAAAGCAAGCTTCAAATCGACGAAGAGTTCCAATTGATGTCGCTTCCCTTTGCTGAGATCATTCTTCAGTACCGGAACATAATTGGCGCATTCTGTATACATGTGTTAGAATTGACACACAAGGATATATTACTATTACAGGAAGAACTCAGTGGTGATCACCACACATTTTTCAAAGCGCGGAACAAGGCATAACACTGAGGGTGACCATATCAATGGTTCTCCTACTTAACTAACTACTTAATATGGTCAGAGATCAAAAAACTTTTAGCACATTTTGGAGGCTCCCACCATGTACCCAAAACATCTGATTTACAATGTTTAAATTTGCTGAACATACGAGCTAACTTACAATCAGTCGGAACTCTTATTTTCACAGCCTGACGTGAGCACCCGAATGCGCGCGAATTGATGTTTTTATTGCCAATATAAGAAAGATTAGGTTCTTTGGGAACCTCTGTATTACACTATTGAAAATAACTTATGAAATAAAAAAGAACGGAAATGAGTTGTATATGAGGGCTTTTACTTTGGCTAAAAGAAATTTGAAGGAACAAGAAAATTTTTTTTAAATTAATTTATATTATCGATTTTTCTAAAGAAAACTTAGTCTTCGAGCGCTCTTTACTGCGAACAAGTCAATGACTTTATTTGTGTTACTCTCAATTCTTCTATGTACTGACATTAGTGCCAGCCCGGTCAATCTGTGCTAACTCATTGAGTCATGTAAATATGTTTTCACATGTTTCAATGTTGAAAATGTCCTTTCAGAAAAACACGTCGTAACGGATAAAGTTGATGTTATTTTGAGAAGCTCATGAGTACGTGGAAAACCTTCTTCATTACAGTTTTCGATGGCTTCAATTGCGCAAGGGCTTCAATTGCGCAAGCTGAAGGGATCTTTTAGAGAATCCTGCTCCATAAACTTATTTTAACCAGGGCAACTTAAAATATTTATTGATATAAAAAATAATTATTTGAATATTTTCACGACGAAACGAGATTCAATTTTATCGAACTCTTTTTTCTAGTGTAATTGCAAGCTCCTTTTCGGAGACAGGTACTCAAATTGATATTTCCTCAAAGACCATTGCCTCCACAACCAAATACAACTCGCTGAGGTGCCTGGATCTATGCATCTGTTTATTTCGCATATCGTTTCAAAGATGTTAAATGTTTTCTGGGTACTCCCGATGAAAAACATCCAAAATGTATTGACAAAGCCCGAATGAAAATTCAATTACCAAATCTAAAATATGAATTCGCGCTCTGAAAATGTCATTTCGCCATCTGACAATCACAAAGCAAAACAAAGAAAAAGTCCGAATCTTTCAGTGATGTTTTGGAAACATTTCAATCAATCCGGCCCAGACTTGAAGCAATTACGAGAAAGCCGCGACTCCTCAGGAAATTCAATTATGTTTTCGATCAGAATACTACACTTGTCAAATTCAAAGTAATTGTAGGCATTCCAAAAACGGGTGAGTCCAACGAGTCCGACGTCAGATTGAAGTATTCAAATGTGTACCTATAGCATCGCGTGATGTTGAACGTACGTTTGTTGCGTATAACAGAGCCTTGAAGGATTACCAACGATGATTTTTGCTTGAAAATTTGAGAAAACATATCCTCATCGTAACCGTTTCCATGAATTTCTTGATTTGTGAATATGAAAAAATCACTTCACGGACGCGCCTACCTCCCATATAAGATTGGGATGTGGTTGAGACCTTTTTTCAACATGGGTGTCAATGTCCAATAACTTAGCAATGCTGGTTTCAAAAATGTAACAAATTTTGACATACCTTTTATAGTTTTCAAGTAATTAGAGAAAAACCAAAAACGGTCGCCATTAACAGTAGTAGTAGCGCTAGAGTCTTGAAATTTGGCACAGTCGTTTTTTAAGTTGAAAAAAGAAAAATTTCTGAATATGAAAAAAATCGGTTCACGGACACGCCTACCTCCCATAAAAGTTGGGATGTGGTTGGGACCAAAACCGGTGGCCATTAATAGTAGTAATAGCGATAAAGTCTTGAAATTTGGCACAGCCGTTTTTTGGGTTAAAACAACAAGCATTTGTGAACATTAAAAAATCTGTTCATAGACACCCCTACCTCCCATAGAAAGTTGGGATGTGGTTGAGACTTTTGTGTCAAAATGGGTATCAATTTCCATTAACTTGGCAATGATGATTTCAAAAATGTTACGAATTTTGCGATATATTTTATAGTTTACAAGTAATTGGAGAAAAACAGTTTCATAAGCCTATCTCTTCTGTTTTTGAAAGGCAATATCTTTTACCACAAGGGGGATAAAAAGAGAAAAAAATAGCCCTTGCCTGTTCCACTCTACTAAAGAGAACTTCTTTCCAAATTTAAGCAACTTCCTTCACACTGTGAGCTTTTACAATTGATAAAATTATTGTTGAGCGTTGCAAAATGTGAAGAAATAAAAATATTTTTTTTTTCCTTCAAATGTTGCAGTAGAAAAATAATCATAAAAAAAAGTTGTGAAAAAAGCAGCTGAATCTTTGGATTTTAGCTCAGTGGGCGTTTAAGTATTACGTAACGCAATTTGGGAGGATGGGGGGTCTTGTAAAACGTTATGACGCGTTACAGGGGAGGGGAAGAGGTTTGAGCGGCGCGTTGCGTGACATTGTTTTTGAAGTGAAACTTCTTTAGTGAGAGTGATTTGAAATTAGATGTGTATAATGAAACGCATTCTTTATTGAATAGCTACAGCGAAAATGTTCTATTAAAATGATAAAAGTTTACAGGATCTAGATTAGCTACAGCAATAAATTATGTCATAAGATTATCAGCTTCGAGATCTGTTAACCAAAAGCTGAAATATAAGCGTGGAAAGATTTACTATTTTTATCAATTTTTTCAAGCAATCCACTGATTAACTACCAAAGCCTTGCCATAGCGAAGGGCCTCGCCAGGCTGGCAAACCCGTGGACAGGGGAGCAGTAATTCCAATAGAATTGTTTTTTGTTTTAGATATTTCATAATTTTACAATTTGAATTATGGATGATTTTATCTAAATTTTTTGTTTAGAATACGGTTTCATTTTGTTTATTTAAGTTAAGTTTCCGTTAAATAAATATGTTATTTTATTTTAAGAATTTATTATCATAAAATAGTACTTTCCGTTACTTTGCGCTATGTAATTGTGAGTTCTAGGTAAACATGGCCACTTGGATGTTACGTTACATCTAGGGGCAGTACAGAAAAACGTTACGGCGAGTTACAGGGGGAGGGGGGTTCAAAAATCTTCAAAAATTGCGTTACGTAGTACTTGAACGCCCCCTAACCATACTTTCTCACATTATATATAAAAAACTCTGAAATTCGGAGATTTTTTGTGTCAAAATTTGCAAAATTTCTCAACTATGGCTTTTTCAGCCCTAATTTTAAAAAATCAGCATAATTCACGTATAGAATACGAAAACTTAACCAAACTTTTTTGAAAAGTATAATCTATTAACTTTTAGCCGATTTGCAATTTTGGTAAATTCCGGTAACCATACTTTTTCACATTAAATAAAAAAAAATTTGCGAAATCCGAGGATATGTATTTTTTTATTTTCTGTCAAAGTTTGCAAATTTTCCACTTTTATCATTTTTCATTCTAATTTTTGCAAAATCCGCATCAATTCATATAGAGGCGATAAAAATAAAATAAATACATTTTATAAAGTGGAAACAATTTACTTTCCGCCAATATGCTACATACTTGCAGTTTGTTTTAAACAAGTTATCTAGAGCTCCCTATGGAACAATTGCTTTTATAGAAAGTTTCTTGGAGCATTTTTGATGTACAAAGTTCAACTTTGAGCCCACTGTGTCACTAAACTTAATACAAACTTAAATTTTTATAATTTTTTTTAGTTTGATGATTTACTTTTCTGAGATTTTTCAATCCCTAGCACTTTAATATTCTTCCTTTATGGCCACAAAATTCCACTGTGCGGCACTAAAACATAAAAGCTAATACAGATCGAGGATTATCAATCTTTTTTTGTAGCTGATCAAAACTCATTTTCTAAGTCTAGAGCCTTCCATAAGAAAACATAAATAAGTCTGACCATAATCGTTCAAGTCCGTCCATGAATTGGCAAATCTGATCAGGACTAGTCAAAATTTTATAGGGCTTTCCCTGGTAGGGCTGCAATATGGTTAGTCTTTCCCATAACTGATCCGGAATTCCTTATTACGTTTCCACCTATGGATTCTGATGAGATATGGCTGCCTGTAATAGGGTCCGCCATTCCTAGCCAGATACGGAGCTGATTATGATGGGGCTTGTCTGATTGGAATTCCTACTTGGGATAGTGACTCTTATAGAAAATTGACTATTTTTTTTCAACTGTGAAATCAGATTAGAAATTTTATTTTTTCTTTTAAGAAACCGCATTTCAAACCAGAATTTAAAAAATATCAGTGCTTTTTTTATTAATTTAAGAATGTAGCGTAAGTTATAGTATAAAGGTAAATTACTAAAAATTACAAAATGGGATTTTCATTAGTTTAGGAGATGTGAGCCGTTTTCCTTGAAAGTGGTGTAGGTGTATTTTATTTTAAAAAGAGATATTAAAGTTTACACTTTAGTGACTTCAAAAGGACTACACCACTTTCAAAGTCAGCTAAAAGTAAAAATTTTACATTTACAAAATATTGAAACAAACCAATTTCTTTTTTGAAATTTTTATAAAATACTTCAAAAAAAAAAAAATGAAAAAATTAAATGTAATAATGCTTTATTTCAGCATTTACTTTTGAACCAAAATTTACTCTTACCATTGTAACTTTTTTCACAATGATCAAAATGATGAAATATGTAAATAGTCATGATGTATTGGAGGGGTATATGGTAATAAACCAATCATATTTATTTATTTATTTATTTATATTTCATTTATTAAATTTTCCAAGTGTGATAAGTCTGGAATGATAATATAAAAGTATTAGTGATTTGAATCCTCATTCTCACCAAATGAAGTTTTGTAGAACATTGTATTTGGTTTGCTTTTAAAACCCTTATCCAGCATATCTTCAACCAATTTACTTGTTCGCCATTGATATTTTTTTGCCTTCTTAGAATCAAGATAAGTGAACAATACAACACATTACTATATTTCATACAGTGACTTTATGTTCTATAATAAACGGAGAAAAACCGGAATTTCAGGAAACTATAAAATTTCTATGTCATTTACAATGTTGCCACACATATAACAATGCACTAAAGAAATAATGTAGTACAGTTTTGAGGAAAGTGGACTTACACCATTTTCAACGTAATTATATTTGTAACTTCATTGACTACGAAAATTTGTATTGATAAAAACGATGAAAATCTTAATAGATGATTTGGAAAGTTTAAAATAAAAAGTCCAAAGTAAATGGTTTTCATTTTTATAATTAACTAATTTTTTTGTCAAAATGGACTTACACCGCTCATATATAAATTGATGTACATACATACATATGTATGTGCTTACCCAATGTGCCAAACGGATCCGTTTCGGATCCGTTCCTGCGGATTATTTATCTGAAACGGAATCGATACAGATCCGTTGTCGGATGAAATTCCTCTCGAAAAAACGAAAGGATCGTCCGCTTTGCCGGATCCGTAACGGATCCGAAACGGACCTCAAAAACGGAAAAAAACCGGAATCCGCTTTTTCGTATTCGTTTTCCTAAATAAAACGAATTCGAGACGACCTTTTTCTTTAATAATGCGGATTTTACTGTACAAAAAAATTAACGCAATTAAAAAAATTTTTTTTTTTTGATTCTTTCCCAAATATATTTTTTTTTTTTTGAATTTTTACTTATTTTCCATCTATTTTTCTTTTAATGCTATTCAACTAACTTAGTTTTATTAAGTGAATATGATTAGTAAATCACTTTAAGGAAACTTATTTTATTTTAACTGCCACTGAACAGAATTGAACCTGCGCGTCTTGCGCCATGCCACTGTTCAAATATGCTCATCTCATCCAACTCAGCTACTTCCATTATTTTTATGAAATACATAAATTTAATTACTTCTCTCTCAAAATGTAGAAGTGAAGATTCATTTTGAGCAGTTGTCGATTGCTAATTCAAATAATATACTTTTAGCCAGCAGAAAATAAATAATGCGGTGGCTGATGTTGTTAAACTACGCATGCAACAAATATTGGATAAGCAGAGGGAAGATACAGGTTCAAACCCCGGCGACGACACATTTTTTTAAATTTTTTTAATTTTAAGATATATAAAAAACAAAAAAGGAATACAGAACTGTATTTGTTAATTGAAAATATCTTTAAAACTGCCTTTTATATTAAAAATAAAAAAAAGCGGATTCTGGTTTTTTCCGTTTAAGAGGTCCGTTTCGGATCCGTTACGGATCCGCAAAAGCGAGTTCCCGTTTTTGAGGTCCGTTTCGGATCCGTTACGGACACGAAAAACGAATCCGAAACGGATCCGAATATAACGTCCGTTTCGGATCCGTTACGGATACGAAAAAGTGGATTCCGCTTTTTCCGTTCTTGAGGTCCGTTTCGAATCCGTTACGGATACGAAAAAGCGGATTCTGGATTTTTTCAATTTTTGAGGTCCGTTTCGGATTCGTTACGGATCCGCATCCGTTATTGTGCACATTGGGTAAGTACTTAAATTCAATTGCATTAATAGTTAAATTTTTTTTGAATTGTAGTAAAAAAATATTCATATTGTGTTTACTACTTTATTTTTGTATGCTTTTTGATATTTGATTATATTTTTAAATATTAATTTGGACATAGGCTGTTAATGACTTATTGATAATACTCATGATATTTTCTTATTTCCAAGCAGATTTTTTGGAGCAGATACACTCATCATCTAAATATTTCTCAATCCATAATTTGTAATTGCCTACTATTGTATATATACCTGGATAATTAGGTCTAGCGCAACCTCTACCCCACGAAATTACTCCTATGATTTCAACACTTCCAGAAGTAAGCGCATGTAGCATCGGCCCGCCACTATCGCCCTAAAAAAAAAGTTTAAGACAATGTTTTAAAAGACTTATAATATTGTTTAATGAATGGTTAACCGATCAAGGCGATTTAATTGGAATAAAACAAAAACTACACTAGTGTGGGGGCAAGCTTCCTTAAAAAACAAGAATTTATCCGGGACACCAGATCCGCTTGCAGAACTCATCCAAGGGGGAAGGGAAGTTTTAGTACGGTCATTTCACATTAGTCTGTGATGTTTATAAAATAACGTCAAGAAACTATTTAATTTTAATGAAGACATTAAAATTATTTTATTGAGCTTACTGTTCAATAACTTTGGTGTGTCAAACACCAAAGAAATTATAACTTACGAAGATAAATTAAAAAGAAACAAGTAAAGGTGTTATCTTCGGCCAGGCCGAAACTCACATCCCCTACACTGCATTGAAAGTTCTTTTTAAATAAATGTTAAAAAATGTTGAAGAGGTTGAATAAGTCGAAAATAATGTAAAAAGGTTCAAAAATGTTGAAAAGTTTTGGAAAAAACTGAATATGTCAAAAGAATATGGGAATTGTTGAAAAAAATAGAATAGAAATATAAAACACGAAATATGCCACGCCCACTCCTACAATTCCGCCCACTTTTGTTTCAATAAATGATATTCATGATTAACATGATCAAACCAAATCTTAGCACAATAGCTTGTATAGTTTGCGATATGTGCCGTAATTATTCCTAAAATTTAGGCGGTGACACACCCACTGGTGCAATCCACTACGATTTTGATCCACAAATAGCTTTTTATAAAAAAACTTCTGACTCCAAATTTCACTATGATTGCTCATATATTTCGATAGTTATGCCACTTAAGGTATTTTAATTGTATGGGAGGTGCCACGCCCACTGTTGCAATTTCGCCAGCTTTTGATTCATATATACCTATTACCCAATAAACCACTTACATCAAATTCCAGATCGATTGCTCCAATAGTTCACTTAAAATAGCACTTACAACTTTATGTGAATATGGTAGGTGCCACGCCCACTGATGAAATCTTGTCAAGTTTCATTTAATTCTGAAGCTTATAGTAACCGACACCTTTACACAAAAATTTATGAAGATTACTCTCATAGCGTTAAACGTATTTCGCTTATATGGGAGGTGCCACACCCACCGGCGTAATTGTGCCAAAATTTTGCAAGAAGACACCTTTTAGCAAGTGTATCCGCCATATTAAATTTCATAACGATTGCGCTGTTAGTTCTCTTTTTATAACGTTTATAAATATTGTAGGCTATGCCACGCCCTTAAAATAAATTTTTCAGTATGTTGACGTAGCTCGTATTGTTGACTACTTTCAGTGGTATCATCCCTAAAATTTTAATGAAAATCGTATGTGGCAATTTGGAGTTATCCGAAATCCAATTTTTTAATTGTTAAGAATTGCCACGCCCTCTTTTACAATTCCGCCTACTTTAGTCGCAATTCAAAATTCACAAGATCTGTATCCGTGTACCAAATTTCATCACAATATCTTGCATAGTTTACGACACAATGGCGTCAGAAAACTTAAAATTTAGGGCTGTGCCACGCCTATTTCAGAGCCTTTACAAACCTAAGACCTAGCCTAATCTTAATGTTGTTCTCATATTCACCAAATCAGCAATTTTGATCAAAATCGCAGCAACTGTTTTTCAAAATGGACTTGGGTATATTTACATAGAGTATGGGCGGAAGGCGTGGCTGTGAACCGATTTCGCCCATTTTTTTATGCTAGCAGCTTGCAAGAAGATGTGAGCTTTGTGCCAAATTTCATTGAATTAGCTTGCTTAGTTTTTGCGTAAACCTGATTTCAACAGACAGACAGACAGACAGACGGACACAGCTATATCGACTCAGGTGGTGACGCTGATCAAGAATATATACACTTTTCAATACCTGCCACGCCCCCTTCTATGCGTTACAAACGGAATGACAAAGTGAATATACCCTCTGTGTAGGGTATAAAAATTCATTGATGAATATAAACAAACCAACACAATCCAAATTAGCTTTTATATTATTTTTAGGTAGACGTGTACTAGTAGATGGCAAAAAAACTGCAAATCTGAACAAATTAAGGCCTGAACGGTTTCTATGTGATAAAAGATAAAAAAATTTACTTTTTCAAAAAACATCAATTTCCCAAATACTCTCCACCACCGATTTCAGCTTTTATAGGCTCAAAATTTTTAGACTATACAGGAATATCATCCGTGAAAATTTTATCCATGTTTTTTCACCCTATTTGATTTTACAAGCATTTAAAGTTAAGACTTTTGATTTGCAATGTAAATTGAAACATTGAGAATGAAAGCGAGAGAATAAAATTTGAATTGATTTCAACTTTGTTAAGTTCAAAATTTTCAGAACATTCAGGAGTATCATCTCTGAAAATTTCATTCATTTTTGTTCACTTTATTTCATTTTACAAGCATTTAAAGTGTGTGTATACGGTGGAATATTTATGAAAGAAATATAACGGAATATTCAAATTTTCTCGCTCTCATTCTCAATGTTTCAATTTACTTTGCAAATCCTAAATCTTAACTTAAGAAACCTGTAAAATGAAATAAGGTGAACAAAAATGGATGAAATTTTCAGAGATGGTACTCCTGAATGTTCTGAAAATTTTGAACCTAAAAAAGCTCAAAATCAATTCAAATTTTATTCTCTCGCTTTCATTCTCAATTTTTCAATTTACATTGCAAATCATAAGTCTTCGCTTTAAATGCTTGTAAAATCAAATAGGGTGAAAAAACATGGATACAATTTTCAGGGATGGTACTCCTATATGTTTTGAAAATTTTGAGCCTAAAAAAGTTGAAATCGATGATGAAGTATTTGGGAAATTGATGTTTTCTGGGAAGGTACATTTTTTTAACTTTTACCACATAGAAACCGTTCAGGCCTTCATTTATTCAGATTTGCAGTTTTTTTGACATCTACTAGTAAACATCTACCTAAAAATAATATAAAAGCTAATTTGGATTGTGTTGGTTTGTTTATATTCATCAATGAATTTTTTTGTTTTACTTGCGAGTTTTTTTTAACACAATTTGAAACTTTTTTTTTAAGCAATAATATTGGTTAAAAAAATTTCATCTATTTTTTTTATATCTTCTACATGATAGACCAATCACTGAAAAAAGTTTCAGCCTAATTAGAAAACATGAGGGTAATGATAGGCCCATTATAGATGGAATGACCCATATGCCAATTCGGAGTTACACGAAATCCAAATTTTCAATTGTTAAAAACAGCCACGCCCACTTTTACAATTCCACCCACTTTATGCACAGTTATAGATTATAGATAAGATCTATAGTCGTGTACCAAATTTTATCACAATATCATGCTCGGTTAACGAGCTAGACAAGAGTTAAAATTTAGGGCTGTGCCACGCCCCTTCAAGAGTCTTTGCAAACTTGAAACCTTGCCTTATCTTAATTTTGTTATTATCTTCGCCAAATGACCAAGGTTCATCAAAATCGCAGCAACTTTTTCAAAATGAACTTGGGTATATTTACATTTAGTATGGGTGGAAGGCGTGGTCGTTAACCGATTTTCATAAGTTAGCAGCTTGCAACAAAGTGTGTGCCAAATTTCATTCAATTAGATTGCTTAGATTTCTCGTATACTTGATTTCAACAGACAGACAGACAGACAGACGGACATAGCTATATCGACTCAGGTGGTGACGCTGATCAAGAATATATATACTTTTCCATACCTGCCACGCCCCCTTCTATGCGTTACAAACGGAATGACAAAGTGAATATACCCTCTGTGTAGGTTATAAAAACGGTAGCTCATGGTTAACCTCATTCTCACTCTTCTGTCTCGCTTTTCGAAGCAAAAACACCACGTGTCAAAGGGTTATCCCCTGAAGAGTTAACTTTAAAAAACACAAACGAAAAAAATTATTCCAACAATTTACGAAGGCAATTTAAATTTTTTTTGTATTACAGTAAACTGAGAATGAGAGCGAGAGTAAAATTTGAAGTTTCCCTTGTCTCTTTTCCATAAATATTTCATTGCATTGCCATGAGAACGACTTCCCTGTAGGCTGGAGCAGGAGCTAGCAGTGATTCTATAAGGCCTTCCTTGGTAAGTATAAGCTTTTCCCACCCATTTTCAAACATACTTCTTTTTTGTATGAAATGTCCCGATAAAACTGGCCTTCATAAGCAGGCCTTCTAACACCACTTGCCATAGCAGGGCTCACAAAAGTACTTGGAAAATATTTAATTTTAATACGTCGTGAGACTCTCAGTTAATTGTTTTTTCTCATCCGCGTCATCTCACTTTTGTTGATAAAAGAGTTATGTCGAATCATAAAACATTGCAATATATGAAATAAAAAAATACATAAAAAGCATTAAAATAAATGGAGTCCTTCTTCTTTCCCTTCTAATATCGGGCCTGAGAACACATCTGCTGTGGGAAGGCATTATAGCATTTCGTGAGTATACATATTTTCATTTGCACGTAAATCTAGTTTTGAGAAGGCCTCATACAATAGCAGCAGTACTAGCAGGCCTTCTCCGAGGCAGTCCTTGCTGGGTTGTTATGCATCCATGCTTGTTTCTTTGTGTGTAATATTAATTTTGAGAAATTTTAAAGCTTTAATACCTCGATATTTAATAGGACTATCGTGATTAATTTTATTGGAGATTGAGACCACGCGTCTAAGGAACATAACTAAGCAAATTTGATCAAAATTGATTCAGTTTTTTTGCGTGATGCGCGAACATCGAAAACGCTTATCATTTTATTTATATAGATTTTTACTAACGACATATTCACCTTTATGCAGATGATGCTCAAATTCATCTCTCGCTGAAGATTTATTTTTTTCAATTAATGCTATTTCACTGTCAGCATGTCAAAATAATTTAAATCTTTCGTGCGTCCGTAGTATCAGCTCGATTTTATGTAGTTTATTGTGTATCTAATTTATTAGAGCTTTATTAATCCTTTGTATTCACCTGTCACGGTTTTTTATTAATTTATATTTGCAATTTAATATAATTTCGTATAACAAATACCAAGTATGTAAGTCTTCAGTTAAAAATGAAAGAGCTCTTCGAAGCAAACCTGACAATGAGTGATCTCCTAAAACATCGCTCTTATGTTCCCAAGCAAGTCTTTTGGCCAAACTCGTTTGCTCTAAAAAGAGCTTAACAAAAGAATCTTTGGCAATATTAAAGTTATCATAGGAGAGAATATTAGATAGACTTGGTGAAATAAATGCTGAAATTGCCAATGTGAAAGTTAATATAAAAAACTTGTTGAGAAAGTAACTGTGACGGAAGGAATATGCAAAGAAATTGGATCGTGGATTGGAACTCCATCTTAGTGTGCGTCTACAGTGCACGCTCAAACCGAAGCCGATCGCAAAGCTGATTTTTCATGCGAGAAGCGGAACTATGGGTGGCCAAAGTGAATGCGAGAAACGGTGCTGAAATCCTGTTGTTGTTCGGATTTACTGATTCCTTTGTATTAATTGAAGTGAAAAGTAATGGATTCGACTGATGAAGAATATTTTGATTCTCCCATTGCTATGAATTATTTTATAAGACAAAGACAATTTGGAAAGCATATACATTACATTAAAGAATATGGACCAATTTTATAAAAATACCGATAACTCCTTGTGAACGACTAATTGTAACCCTCAGACAAGAAATAATTAATTTTTATGAAATTTTAGATGATTTCATTTGCGTATAAAAGTGTAGATGAATAATGGAAGTAAATCTATACATTTTGAAGAACGTTAGAATATGTAAAAAATGTTTTCTTAACTTGCTACTCTTAACTTTCTATAACTTGCTATGTACAAAAACCGTTAGACTGCCACTCAAGCGTGATCTCTAACACATCTCTAGCATAAGACAAATTTGATCACCTACGTAATAGAGCTCACACAACTTGAGTCTACAACCAGAAATCTGACTTGTGGATTTGAGGGTTTAGGGCTTGTAAGCTTAAGGTTTTGGGACTTAAAGTTATGGGGCTTAAGAGTTTGGGGCTTAAGTGCTTTTGGTTTAAGGGTTTGGGGTTCAAGGGTTTGGGGTTCAAGGGTTTGGGGTTTAGTGTTTATGGTCTAAGGGTTTGGGGTTTAAGGGTTAGGAGCTCGTGGTTTGAGGATTATGGGCATAGGAGTTTAGTTTGGAAGGCTCATACTTAAGAGTTTTTGGGGTTTCAGGTATTAGGAGTTTCAGAGCTTGGGATTTAATAATAGAGGGTTTAATAGGAGCCTAAATAATGCAAAAAACCATGTTTTTGGCACTTTGAGGTTAGGATATCTCTAAAACCTGAAATTATTACTGAATTCAAAAGTTTAATTTGGATTCAGCGTTGACTGGACGAAATTTTGTTTTCGTAAGGTTGTAACGAAAACGATAAAATACTAAACTTCATTAAACGACAACTTCAAGAGAAAACTAGTAAAGGTGTTACCTACACTGCACTGAAAGTACTTTTTAAATAAATGTTAAAAAATGTTGAAGAGGTTGAATAAGTCGAAGATAATGTAAAAAGGTTCAAAAATGTTGAAAAGTTTTGGAAAAAACCGAAAATGTCAAAAGAGTATGGGAAATGTTGAAAAAATAGAATAAAAATGAAAAACACGAAATATGTCACGCCCACTTCTCCAATTTCGCCCACTTTTGATTCAATAAATGACATTCGTGATTGACATGCACAAACCAAATTTTAGCAAAATAGCTTGTATAGTTTGCGATATTTGCCGTATTTATTCATAAAATTTAGGGCGGTGACACACCCACTGGTACAATCCAGTCAGATTTTGATCCACAAATAGCCTTCCAAAAACAAACCTCTTACACCAAATTTCAGTATGATTGCTCATTTATTTCGATAGTTATGCCACTTAAGGTATTTTAATTGTATGGGAGGTGCCACGCCCACTGTTGCTATTTCGTCAGCTTTTGATTCATATATACCTAATACCCAGTAAACCACTTACATCAAATTTCAGATCAATTGCACCAATAGTTCAATTAAAATAGCACTTACAACTTTATTTTAATGAGGGAGGTGCCACGCCCACTGATGCAATCAAGTCAAGTTTCATTGAATTTCAAAGCTTGTAGTAACCGACACCTCTGCACAAAATTTTATGAAGATTACTCTCATAGCACACTATCTATAGCATTAAACGTATTTTTCTTATATGGGAGGTGCCACAACCACCGGCACTATTGTACCAAAATTTTGCAAGAAAACACCTTTTAGCGAGCATATCTGCCATATTAAATTTCATAGCGATTGCGTTGTCAGTTCTCTTTTTATAACGTTTATAAATATTGTAGGCTGTGCCACGCTCTTCAACGAAATTTGCTAGAATATTAACGAAACTTGTATTGTTGACTACTTTCAGTGGTATCATCCCTAAGTTTTTATTAAAAACGTATGTGCCATTTTGGAGTTATACGAAATCCAAATTTTCAATTGCTAAAAAGTGCCACGCCCACTTTTACAATTTCGCCAACTTTATGCGCAATTCAAGATGTATAAGATCTGCATTCGTGTACCAAATTTCATCACAATATCTTGCACGGTTTACGAGCTATAGCGCTATAAAAGTTAAAATTTAGGGCTGTGCCACGCCCCTTTAAGAGTCTTTGCAAACTTCAAACCTAGCCTAATCTTAATTTTGTTCTCATCTTCACCAAATCACCAAGTTTCATCAAAATCGCAGCCACTTTTTTTCAAAATGGACTTGGGTATATTTACATAGAGTATGAGCGGAAAGCGTGACCGTGAACCGATTCGCCCATTTTTATATGCTAGCAGCTTGCAAGAAGGTTTGACCTGTGTGCCAAATTTCATTCAATTAGCTTGCTTAGTTTTCGCGTAAGCCTGATTTCAACAGACAGACAGACAGATAGACGGACGGACAGACAGACAGACAGACAGACGGGCAGACAGACAGACAGACAGACAGACAGACAGACAGACAGACGGACAGACAGACAGACAGACAGACAGACAGGCAGACAGACAGACAGACAGACAGACAGACAGACGGACATAGCTATATCGACTCAGGTGGTGACGCTGATCAAGAATATATATACTTTTCCATACCTGCCACGCCTTCTTCTCCCTCTGTGTAGGGTATAAAAAGATATCTCAAAAACCCAAAAAGGGTTTTGAAGGGTAAGAGTAATACTTTCAGATGTCGTTTTTTTTTGAAAAAAAAATTTATTCGTGATGAAAAATAACCTCAGATATATCTCGAAAACTTGACGTATAGAAGAAATTCTTAGCTAGGATTCAGATTCAGCACATCAAAGACCATCGGGTATGCTAGGTCTGGTCTCTGGTTCTAAACTTTCGTTTAATTTTGTCGGCCTGTGTAATCAGTCGACTAAAAACATAAATATCAGTCCAATTGACTTGAAAAATTTCGGTCGTTCTTTGTCAAAAATGTAGATTTTCAATTACAATTGCAATTGTGAAACCTATTTGTGTAAATAAGGCTTAAGCTTACTCCGACATTCGTTTTTTTTTAAATCTACTTTTTTTTGCGTGATTTTTAGTTCTAAGAAGTAAGTGTCATTCGAGTCTAGTTTCGGAGGTATAGTCGATTTTTGTACAATTTTGACATTTTTATTATTATTGACTAACCGCTATTTTCTCAAAACCTGTATATTTAATCCATAGTGCTATTTACATAATATGAAAGCTCAATTGATTTCCTATTTCTGTTGTGTAATTTTTTTTCAAATTTTTTGTCATTAAGCCTTTTGTATTGACAAACAGAAACCAAGCTCGAGAAAGTTTTTTTTAATTTTCGACAACAACAACCAGGATTTCCAAGTGATCGGGATTGACCCGGCCAAGCACGCAAGTTGATATCAAAGCCTGGGGAGGGCCTGGTTAGAATTCAAAAATTTTAGAAATAGCCGAGAATAGGTCATACATTTTTTGCCACTCCAAAAGTGATGCTTTTTAGCATTTTTTCATATTGTTGACCCAATTAAATTTTCTTATTTCAGAGAAAAATTATAATAAAATAATTATAAAATTCCCAAAAGAGATGAGATGTCCGGGAATTATTCTTTTTAAGCTTTACAACCCTGACAACAACATATATTACAACAATTTTAAAAAAATACATAACCCTAACAACAACATATATTACAACAATTTTAAAAAAATACATAACAACAAAAAAAAAATTATTCAAAAAATGGTAAACGTCCTCGATAACGTTTATCTTGGAACTAGCTATTTTTGGGGTTATTCTGAGTAAATTTATGTCTCGAACGTCCTTCATATTATCTTTATTTGTGTTTCTGGACCAAACCAAAAATTGATATGTATTTTTTTGAGTTTAATGTTCAATACTTTTTAGTGCAAACTCAACAAATTACTTTTCATATTATCTGTTTTTTTTTCTGCTTGAAAATCGGTAACGTGTACCGTTTCCTTGAATAACTATCAAATATTTTCATTAAAAGCGCACGCTTGCGGCGCTGCCTTAAAATAAAAGCAAATTTTTATTAAAAACTACGCGGGCGCGTATTTATTAGGCTAAAGTCACAGCGAACGTTATGAGCGATGCGATACTTGAAGCGTTGCTACTTAATGCTGTAAGCAATGCTATGAGATGTCAGAGTGAAAGCGTAATTGTGTTGCGCGAGTTGCTGAGATCTTCGTTATTGTTTTGTTGAATTCATCATCACCATCCACTACTATCCCGTTGTGATATCTATTATTCTTTGGTCTCTGAAAGCTATACTTGCAAAAAATTTTGCATTTGAATGTTTCTACATGCATTAATACTCATTGATAACAAAAAAATATCACACCTATTAATTTTCATATAAACAAAAGAATACGAAAGCTATAAATCGCTTCATACACTGCTCGCACGCTTGTTGCTGTCGCAGTCGCTTCTATCTGCTTCTCTCTTCGCTCTCACTCTGAAATTTTGTATGCTAATTCATTGGAATAAACACGCAGAAGTTTGTAGCGCGAAGTAGCGCCATAGCGTCGCATTGCTTGTAGCGCCCACTCTGGCGTCAGCCTTAGAGGTCTGCATGTCAAGTAACACAAAAGAGTAGCAAAAAAGAGAACGATACAAACAGAATAAATTAGCTTCGTTGGCTTGTGAGTTGTAGTCCGCTGTACAACAAACACATCGTTTTCCTTAAGATAAGCAAAAGAAAAGATGCTACGCACAAGCAAACAACAAAGCGCATATTGACGCCAACTTCTTTTGTTTCGTTTGATAACTGCGCTTTTATTTCTACATTCTTAGAACTTGCCATTTGCACAGCACAGTGTACATTGAAAAACGTGAACTCCCGAAAACATGAATAATCCAAAAATATTACTTTTTAAGAACTTGAGGAATCCCATAATAATGACAATGCGTAATATTGGCTATTTTAATGATACGCGTGCATGTGCGTATTGCCGTTATCCTATATATCGTTGTTTTTCCTCTTGTACCACATGGTCCAATCACCGTCTTATCTTCTGTTAAAAAATGTGTTCAAGCAGAAAAAAATAACAGTTTTTTTATAAAGAAAGTTGGTTTTTAAAACGTTCTAATGTAAAAAAAAAAAAACATATAGATCAATTTTGAACTTTTGCTCCACAGAGCCAAACTTTCACTAATTTAAACAATTATGTATTGTTTGTATGTAGGGGAGAAGGGGCTAGTGTAGATGTAGATACTTATTTTTTGTAATAAAGTCATTTTCAGGGATTGCTTATATCTCATACCTTCTTGCCAACAGCTACAAATTTTTTTTTATAACATCATTTTTAAAAAGAGCTTACATTTGTCCACACTAGCCCTTACATGGGGCTAGTATTGGCAACCATTGATTTTACTAAGGGCTAATGTGGACACCAACAGAAACTTGATAATTGAAATAGAAACTTAAGAAAAGAGCTCAAATATTGATATTTTTTTGAAGAAAATAAGAATACAGTTCAATAAAAATTGAAAATTCACTTCTATCCCATGTTGTACTTGGAGAAATTTGTGTCAAATTTGATGTAACTTGTTGACGAAATGTTCCCGGCAATTGTTGTGGTTGTGGCATCTGTGCCGCTATTTCACTTCGGTGAATTTGGCTGGTATCCGGTAAATCGGGATAAGCGAATATGTCGTTCTTTCTTTTTATAAAGTTCGTATTTTAACCAATATAAAGTTCGTATTGCTTATTAAGTGTAAATCTAACCAAAACCCTGTCGTTTTGCTTTAAAACATCTAGGTCAATTAAATAGATGGGTCATTGCTGTCGTCATCGACTTCATCAAGCCCGTGCTCTTCCTCTGACTCCAATAAAGAGTCATTGAGAACATCGCTACCTGAATCCGACATTGAACTGAAGATTTTTATTTCAACTTGTTTCGTAGAGGTGCATCTTTTCTTTCAAGCGGTTCTTCGTTTGTCTTCTCAGGTGTTCCGGTAAGGATTGATGACTTTCCTCGTTTTCGTCGATTTTGTGACTTTCTTGGACCAGCTTTTAGAAAAATTCTACAAATTTCTGAACTCACTTTAGTTCTCGCAGAAACTGTTTGTGCTGCCGGACTTTCACCAAATACAATACCGTTTGAAATAATGGTATTATCTCAGGTTTATCGGTAACAAATGCAGCACCAAAATCTTCATCGGTGAAAATGTTGCTATTTACAGGCCATATCCCAGATTTTTTAATGGAGCTGATGCTATGTTGGCAAGTTCGGCCACATTGTAAATACTTATAGCCTTGCCAGGGTTATTCTTCATCCAGTCATTAAATGCAATCTTTATTGCTGATTTGAATGGTCCACATACTGCGACGTCAAGCGGCTGAAGGCGATGAAAACAATGGGGCGGAAATGATAGTACCACGATTCCTTGGGCTTTCGTAAAAGTAATTGCTTTGATCGAAATGTAGCTCACTTGATTATTCATGATTAACAGAATTCGATTCGATGTTGCACAGCTCAAAGTCTTTACTAAGTGTTCCAAAACTTTTACAAAAAGTTCTGCTATCATCCATTTCTAGATGATAATCCAAGACTTCCAGCTGGAGCATTTTACAAAAAACAATCTATAAATTGTATTCGTGAGAAAATAAATACAGGTGGAATGGTGGTACCACCAGTACTTACAACGCCACAGAAGAAACCAATTCGTCACGTGCTTTTTACCTGTCGCTGCTATAACTTTTGGGGCCTGTGCTACTTTTGTTATACCGGTTTCATGAGTGTTAAAGATGTGGTTCGGTAAAACTTGAAGCGATCCATTATTTTGGCATAGTTTCCGAAAAAAGTAGCAAAGCTTGCTTGGTTAAAACCAATTATCAAAACAAGCTAGTATTATCTGGTTTTCGAAGCGATAACTCATGACGGTGCATAAAGCTTTTTATTCAATTAAAACCAGCATATTTATTTCTATCGAATGCCTCAGGATACGAGATATCAAGGCTCACTGCAAACTCAAAAGCTAACTCTCTTGTCAGAGAATAGGTGAGGCCGTAGTATATTAGAGATACTTTCAGTAAATATAGTACTTTACCAACTGGCATTCTTGTTCGTTTGTAAATACAAGCTGCGACCTATATTTTCCTCTACCAGCTACTCTTGGGTCTAGAGAACTAAGTTCCTCATCGTTGCTATTGACGGAGTCTGAATCAAGTGGTCGATTGAAGCTTGTGAATTTTACTTATAGAACGCGCTTATGGAGCATTGATTTTTTTAATTGTATTGCAATGCTGCATCTGGAATTGTTAATATTTTCTTAAGAACAGCCTTAAAAACCAAAGCCACCAAACTGTCCGATATATCAGCACGATCCGTTTTCCGTTTGTATGTACGCACCATCTGAAAATGCAAACTGAGCTAGTGTGGACATGTCCACATAAGCCTTATTTCAACTGTCCAAACTAGCCCTTTTGAGTTTATTCATACATTTTTCAAACATTTTTTATTCAACTTACGGTAAAATTTATTTAAAATAATTTGAATTGTTTGCACTTTAGCAAAAGAATATTTAATTTATAAGTATCACTGAAATTGAGAAAAAAGAAAAAAATTACTTTTTGCTGCGCAAAATACGTCTGGTCTCGTTACCATGAAACAGTGAACTGTACACAAACGATTTTTTTTTTTGCTGATGTATAGTGGAAGTGCCAACTTAAAAAAATTCAACGGAAACATCGATTCAAAACGGTTCAAACTATCCCCTCTGTCCCCTACATATGTATATACGTATGTAAAAATCTTGCAGAGAAAAATTGAAAAAATGTCTCTTCTTTAAAGAGCTGTAGTAACGCAATATGGAAGGAACACAATTTTGATCTTAAAATTATACATTCAGAAACATGAACAACCTCATAAACGTGCATACCCTCGGTTTTAATTAGATAAATTGCGTATTAAGAGTGAAAGAAAACATGAAAACGTACAAAGTCATACAATCGCTTGAATTTCTAGAAAATTTCATTTGTGGTTGCAGCGCTCACCTCACTGGCTTTGTCTTTTGTTTGATTCCCGATTCGCGTACACAAAAGCTTGCAATGTGGCAAGTGACTTGATGGCTGTTTCAAGTGCACTCACGCAGACCTCTAATACGTATTACACATGGTATATGTAACTGCCGCTCTTTTCTTTTGCAAGTTAAAGTGAATTAGACAGAGATTGCAGCTGAGGGAAAGTGTGAATTGTGTAAACAATTTTGTATGGAGATGCCAAAAACGATTTTGAAATGCTCATAGAAAAGTTGATGGGTGCAATGTACGTATTTCTTTAAGAAAGAACACATTTCCCATGTTTTCTTGAAATAATCAATTATTTTATCTTTTAGCACATAAAAAACGTTAAGGCAATCATTCATTCAGGTTTGTAATGTTTTTGTCACCCACTAGTACACAACTACCTAAAAATAATATAAAAGTTAATTTGAATTGTGTTGGTTTGCTTATATTCACCAATTAATGTTTTTGGTTTTACTTTTTTTGAACACAGTTAAAAACTTTTTTTTTAAACAATAATATTGGTCAAAAAATTTTATTCAATTTTTTTATATCTTCTACATGATAGACCAATCACTGAAAGAAGTTTCGGGCTATTTAAAAAACATGAGGGTAATGATAGGCCCATATGTGTAAATTTAAAAAAGAAACTGCTGTCGATTGAGCTTCGTTTTACAGAAAGAAGAAATAGGTTATATGATTATACATAAAAATGGAATTCGCACGGCACCACTATATCTTCAGACTGGAGGAAGGTAAGTCAAAAATTACTTGTACATACATTGAAGTTATTTCTAATAAAAGCTTTTTTTTGGCATACAATTGCTTAGCAGAAGGAGGGTACCAGCATGTTACAGTGAACCACTTTATCCAATCTAAGAATCCATAAAATTACACCCACACAAACAACGTGGAAGGCATATGGCGATATGACAAAGTTTCATTTCCAGAGGACTGCAGAAAAAGAAATGTTTTATTTTCAGTGTACCTGGCCAAGTATATGATTTTAAAAAATGCAAGTCAGAGGAAATGGAAATGTGGAAACAATCTGTCAAATAAGCTGAGGAGCTATATAACCTAATTAAAAACGAGGATACAAGTAACGAATCGAATTTTACAGATGGTGACATCATACAAATTCTTTGCAAGGCACCAGCAGTCAAAAAAAAACCTTTTCAGAGCACCTCGGTCCAGAATTGAGTTTTTTGGTTCAAATTAAAGCTTACCAAAATGCGAGCAAGTCTTCGAAGCCCACGTTTAACTAAAACAACTTTTTTTATGCTCGGGCTCTGTTGATTTGTTAAAATTTGTCCAAGCTTTCATAAAAAAAAAAAATCTTTATTCCCAGACTCTGTTTGGTAGTTAATCAGTGCTACGACGATTTGTTGCCATTTTGGCTTAAGTTTAAAAAAAAATGTTCAATTCCGACAAGATATGCGCTCTCTACCAAATTTTGAAACAAAAAACTTGATTTAGTTCCAATGTACAGGGCTACAAATAATTTATAGAAGAGATGTGGAATTTATTGTGAAGTGTCTGCAAAAATTGCGAAATATCAAATTTTTGTATGAAAAAAAAGATTTATAGGATATCAGTAGTATTTTTAGTTAGTAAAACCATATCATATTTTTTATTTTTTGGAATAACCCCAAAAAGACTATATTCAAAGATCACGGTCATCGGTGACTTGCAATCTTTCTGAATAATTTTCAAATCTATAAATTATTTATGTTAATATTTTTGTGTTTGTTGTTATACTTGCATATGTTGTTGTAATAACTTTTGTCCGCAAATGCCAAAATTACTTAAATGTACAAAAATTAATAACTAAACAAGTGAACAATTTTAAAAACGAATAAATTATTTATTTTTTTTTTAAACTCAAAGTACTTTTCTCACCTGACAAGCATCAAAAAATCCATCTTGATATCCAGCACACATCATATTTGAAGTTATTCGCTTATATCCATAACCAGAACTTAGGCATTTAGACTTTGGCCAAACGGGAACTGTTACAGACTTTAATACCGTTGAAGATTCCTCATTTTCTCCTATTTTACCCCAACCTGCGACCAGACCTACAACTCCAGTATAATCTGAAATGTCTTAATAAAGCCAAAACTTTTAATATGGTGGTTTTATATCGTGTGAGGTAAATTTTAAATATTGTATTCATTTGGTATATAAATTAGAAATCAGAATTATCGAAATCACTATGTGTTTAAAACTTTAATTTAGTTTTTGTATGTATTTTTTGTACATGTAAGACTACAACCAAAGCCGCTCTGTTGTTGGGGCGAAATGTCCCAGGATTTTCTAAAGTGCGGTCCGGCGCTTGGTGTATCTATATGTAACGGTTCTTATGAAGGTCCTATCTTAGGGACAACATTCGACATGGTAACCCTATATGTTCTAATTATGCTCTTCGACCTCTAACATTTGGCACGCATTTCAAGCTGTAATCTGTTTTAACAAAAATTGATCCAAAAACCAGGTGGCAGCTCATCTTTGGAACAAGATCAACAATGCTACCTTACATACTCTATTTATATAAGCTCTTCGAGTGTTTTCATTTGGCATACATTTCAAGCTGTAATCATAAACACTTTTAATTAAAATACTGAAATTGACCTTGAGACAATACTTGGAAAATATTCATATGTATAATATATTTACATATTTAAAAAAAATCGGGCATTTTCGGTAATCGGGACGGGCTTTGGCAAGGCAACCAGAGCTCTATAGTTTCACCAAAATGCATCTCTTTCTTTCTCCGACATCTCATTCTCGACTTTTCTACAGCGGGCACTTGGGCTGTTATATTTTATTGCTTGGCGTCCGAATGTTCGAATGAATTGATTGGATCATTAGAATTAAAAGTTGGATCCATACCAGTGGTTCTTAACCTTTTCGGGATCACGGAGCACATTTAATTACATGAAACCTTCCCGGAGCATCAGACCAAATAACATTGATTCCAGTAATATGGATTATATACGGAAATATATAAAATTTTTTTTATTTATTCAAGTCAAATAATAATTATAATATACATAATATAAAATAAAATCAACAAAACTAAATTGTTACAAATTCAAAATAACAACGATAAAATATAATAAAAAATTCAATGGGATATTTGAGCCTGACGAGTTTTACATATTTCGCCAATATTAGGTCTAATATAAGATATTGCTACCCTCATTTCCTCTTCTAGATCGGTAAGTCTTTCTTGTTTTTTAGTTTTAATATTGGTTAATATTGAGAATCCTAATTCACAAAGATATGAGGTAGCAAATTGTAATAAAATCGTGATTGCCTTCTTAGATAGAGAAGGGTATTCTTCTTGGACGAAAATCCAAAGATGTTCATTTGACATTTTTGTGAACTCCATTTTCAAAGAGTGATCTGTTGACAAGGAAATATTTTCTTCTTCTTCTTGTAAAGATAGTTCCGTATTTGAAAATTCAATTGTCCCAAATGGATTTCGTATCCAGTCACAGGATTCTAATTTAAGAGATGGATCCTGCCATTGATGGACATCCATCTGTACAAATTCCTACGCAGAAATCCCATGATATTTGGGATTTTTCTAAATATGTGGTTATACAATTAAAAGTATATATTCCTGTCGTATGTTCTGTAAGCTCTCTGCAGCAAAGAAATTGGTTTACTATTTCATTTTCATCAATGAACCGAACGAATGCAAGTAATTGAGCTTTGCTGTTAATATCAACAGATTCGTCAATTTGCAAAGCCAAATTATTTCTTGGAAAGTTTATTATTAACCGTTTCCTCAATATCATGTGACATGTCTTTTATTCTTTTTTTTTATTGTATCATTAGATAGGGGAATCTTCATTGTTTACGCACAACGTAAACTAGTGTGTAGCCTACATATCTGCTCGTCTTTGCTATCCACCGCAAAGCGCTGCCGTTTACTCGTTGTGGCTGCAACGAATGCCCCAAGCCGATCGGCTACAACACCAACGAGTAAAACGCGCAAATAAATATTCGTCATCTAGAAGAAGATCCCGATGTCAGCGAACCCTCCCGAGCATCAAGCAAATAAAAACATAAAACTATATACAACACAAGTTTGTTTTCAACATATAAACAACAGTGAACAATTCATCAACAGGTTAACACAAATCACACAACAAACAACAGTGAAACACAACAAGATTCTACAATCAACATCAAATTCATCAATACACAAACAACCACCATCATCTCAAGCAGCAACTCATCGTTGGACAAAAACATTAACTAGAATACACTACACATAAACACGTATAGTATAAATAAGATTGATATTTATACATTGTATTGCATTTATAATAAACCCCCAAAATTGAATTTTAGTGTTTCAACTTTTTTGCCCAGCCCCCGATTAAACATTTTTTGCATCATCACCAAACATAATTTTAACTATTTCACAACATGACGGTAAAATAAGAATTTCTGCTATATTATGTGGTTTTAATTTCAGTAGAATTTGCGCCTTATCAGATATTGTCATAGCACCTTTAAATTGTCTTGCTTGCTTAGCTTGCATGCCCAATAACCTTTTAAAATAATCTTTATTTTTTGAAACAAGATTAGCATGCGTATTAGTAAAGTGTCGGTTCAATTTAGCCGGAAACATAGCACTATTGGACAGCTCTACACCACATACAACACATTTAGGAATTAGACACTCCTTTTCACCGGTCCATGTAAACCCGAAACTGATATATTCGTCAGAATACTGCCTATTAGTCTTCCTTATTTTATTACATGTTGAAACATCTTCTGTATTGCCACTATTAATACTACTCCGACTTGTACTTGCTCCATCATTAATATTTTTCTCCGAATTACTTTTTCGTTTAAAGAATTTGTCCATGGCTATTTTAAATAAATTGGGAATAAGAATAAGTACATACATATATTTATTTAATTTGCATTAAGAAGTAATTAATTTATTATTTATTTTAAATTCATGTTAAATTAAAATTTATTACGTAAAATACTTACTAAACTAAATTTTTTCTCACTGTTATTACAATTTTTTGTCACAAATTTAATCAATTATTAATTAAAAGCACATTTACATTAGAGTCCGCGAAAATTTGTGTATATCGACGTCCAACACGACATTAAAATATTTCAGCTTCTTGATTAGAATTTTTTTGGGCAGCTTACATGATTTAAATTTTAAACCATATAAACAAACCAAGTATATACCACATATATGTAGATTAAAAATTGAGTTATGTAATATACATATGCATACTATATTATATATTATTTAGTATCACTTTTTTGTCCATATACAACTGAGACGATTAGTGTCTTATTATATGATACAGACATAATTTTGAAAATTTGTTCTAATAAATTTATATATTTTTTTTTATATTATATGAGTTTAGCTTTCGTTTCGCGGAGCACCTGGGACAATATTGCGGAGCACCGGTTAAGAACCACTGATCTATACTTTTTGCTTATTTTAAGCCACAAAACTATTTGGTTAAACTTAGGACTGTGTCAATCGCTATGTTTCTAGGTTTCATTCGAAATTTTTGAAGTTTATGAGATAAGTTTGTGGTGTAAAAATCTGCCATAGCCACAGGAGTCTGAAAAATTTGACAAGCAAATAGAAATTGTGGCAGCAAGCAGAAAAATTATTATTATTGATGGCGAAAATTCCGAACACTTTGATTTCAAAGCAAAAATAATCAGGTTTTCCAAGTGGGCGGTTCAGACCCGGCCAAGCCAGGAATCGCGGGTCATAGCTGGGGGTCCTGCAGGAATTGTAAAATTTCTGAAAGACAGTAATTGGATGACTTTTCGTTTTTAATGAACAAACACATAAGGTCATCAAGTTTATCTAAAATAAAAATCAAATTTTCGAAGATTATAATAATTTTTTTATATTGCTTACCAAAAATAAAGGCAATTAACTTTTTTTTAATTCTTGATGTTTCAAGGAAAAATCATATTTTTTTGGGAGGGCCGGGAGTTCTTTGTTTTCAACTTGGCAACCCTGAACATTATCGTTAATTTCAAGGAATAAAACACAACAGTGTGCAAAAATGGCAAGGGTTTGTCCTACGAGTATTGGCATCACTAAGTTAGTCGGCTAAGCAATTTGAGTTTTGTAAAAAAGCACAAGCAATTAATTTCATGCCCTGGCTCCAAAAAGTTAAAATAGTTTTGTAAGCGGTCGACTGCTCAATATTTTATCCAGGTGATAGCATTGATAAAAGAATTTGATTATCCTGGATGAGTTTTTCCGAATGAATAAATTGCTACTCAATGTAAACTAGGCTTGGTGATATTTTATCGACATATCAAAATATCCGATATTTCAAGGGATATCGTTAATGTTTTTTTGATAATATTTCTTACGCACGATACATCGATATTCGATATTAGATTTGCCATATCGATAGTTATGCCACTTAAGGTATTTTAATTGTATGGGAGGTGCCACGCCCACCGTAGCTATTTCAAAAGCTTTTGATTCATATATACCTAATACCCAGTAAACCACTTACATCAAATTTCAGATCAATTGCACCAATAGTTCACTTAAAACAGCACTTACAACTTTATGTTATTGTGGGAGGTGCCACGCCTACTGATGCAATCTTGTCAAGTTTCATTGAATTTCAAAGCTTATAGTAACCGGCACCTCTACACAAAATATTATGAAGATTACTCTCATAGCACACTATCTATAGCATTAAACGTATTTACCTTATATGGGAGGTGCCACACCCACCGGCACAGTTGTACCAAAATTTTTCAAGAAGACACCTTTTAGCGAGTATATCTGTCATATTAAATTTTATAGCGATTACGTTGTTAGTTCTTTTTTTATAACGTTTATAAATATTGTAGGATGTGCCACGCCCTTCAACGAAATTTTCCAGAATATTGACGAAAATTATATTGATGACTACTTTCAGTGGTATCATCCATTAAATTTTTGTGAAAATCGTATATGCCAATTTGGAGATATACGAAATCCAAATTTTCGATTGCCAAAAAGCGCAACGAACCCAAATTTCATCACAATATCTTGCACGGTTTACGAGCTATGGCGTTATAAAAGTTAAAATTTAGGGCTATGCCACGCCTTTTTAAGAGCACTTGCAAACTTAAAAGCTAGCCTAATCTTAATTTTGTTATCATCTTCACCAAATCATCAAGTTTCATCAAAACCGCAGCAACTTTTTTTCAAAATGGACTTGGGTATATTTACAAAGAGTATGAGCGGAAGGCGTGGCCGTTAACCGATTTTGCCCATTTTTATATGCTAGCAGCTTGCAAAAAGGTTTGACCTGTGTGCCAAATTTCATTCAATTAGCTTGCTTAGTTTTTGCGTAAACGTGATTTCAATAGACAGACAGACACACAGACGGACATAGCTATATCGACTCAGGTAGTGACGCTGACCAAGAATATATATACTATTCCATACCTGCCACGTCCCCTTCTATGCGTTACAAACGGAATGACAAATTGAATATACTCTCTGTGTAGGGTATAAAAATATACCTGATATCTCTGGCAGTATTAGGGGAAGTTATAAAGACAAAATCCAGCATAAAAAGCAATAATACCAATAAAATATCGTAGTATAGTAATTAATGAGATACTTTATTGTTGTAACGAGTTTTGGTTTCATAATAGGCCTTATCATGAATCAACATTGTCACGTTAGCTCCCCTTTTTGTAATCGTAGAAAATTTTTTGGGAATGAGAAAAAATCTCTGGATAAAATAATAATTTTGGGGGGGAATACTTTGATATTTGTTGTAAGAATTTATTCTTCCATTTTTTAATAGGGAATATGAAGCAAGAATAAATAGTGAACACTGATAAAAAAAAACAACTAGGACATGGTTAATTCAACTAAAAACTTTTTCATGGACAGATCGGAGTCCCGATATTACCCATTTCTATGACCTGACCATTATAGGGGGAGACCGGACACCCATCGATTGACACCACGTTTTACTTTGGACACACTTTAATTTCCAATATATTTATTTGGCCCAAATTCCTTTATCAGCTTGTGCTAGTGCGCCACACACAGGCGCCAGAGAGACAGTCTGGCAACATTCACTGATCTTTACTTTATATCAACATTTGATGTCGTATATATATAGTTCAGAAAGCAAAAAAGTAATGACGAATCATAAAACATTATTTAGACTTCATTCATTACATTCAAACGAAAATTAAATGGCGCACATTCCATTGAAAGCAAAAATTTATAGCTAAGCCGAAAAATATGCAACATTTTCATCAATGAAATCCAAACAATGTCTTATGATTCGCTATTACTTTTTGCTTTAAGAATTGAATATATGCGATTGCAAATTTAGATACATTTTATAAAAAAAATTCAATGTTCACCAGCGTTGCAGTTATTTGCTGTAAAATTATAAATTTCCATGTTAAAAATATTGAAACACAAAAATATCAATTAAAATAAATTAACCAGCCGCCAGCGGCCAGCCTTTGTTTAAAAAAGGCATGTTTCCAAAAACATTTTGATCCTAGGATTCACCGCCGCTTTTTGTCAACCCCCATCTGCTAAAAGTTTGAAACAAGCACATAGCTGCAGAATAGGAGTCACTGCAAATGACTTCTTCCACGCAAATGGAACAGTAAGTTCATTCAGCAAATATGTACTTGTTGATGAAAACTAAAACTAATTTTTTTTCACTAATCATTGTGTAAAGATCGAAAATTAATTTTTAATATAATTTAGGACAGCCCAGGACCGCAAAAGAGACCTTTTTGGACCGATTTCCGCAACAAATTTTTTTCCACCAATAGATGCGGAAATATAAACCAGTTTTCGCTACTATCTCGCTTCCTATTAACCGGACACAAATTTAATCTGTACAAAATTTAAGGAGAAGACAATTTTTAAAAGAGGCGTACTAAAATAAGGCGTTTATTGTTATTGAAAAGCCTTGTTTACTACGCGTATAGACTGATTGGCTAAGGTCGAATTGCAGTTTTTATATTCCCAACTCCATCCCATGAGCCCGTCTTAGGTCCATTAACGCCGTTAATTGTGTAAGTGCATCCGTTTTCAAAATATTCACATTAAACTTTAAAAATAGGACAACCCGACAAATTGGAACCGAGTTAATTAAAATAAATGGACCTAAGACGGGCTCATGGGATGGAGTTGGGAATATAAAAACTGCAATTCGACCTTAGCCAATCAGTCTATACGCGTAGTAAACAAGGCTTTTCAATAACAATAAACGCCTTATTTTAGTACGCCTCTTATTTACTCGACCACTACTTCAACACGAATGAAACTGATCAGCTAGCGATCGACGAAAAATTGACGTGTCGCGCTAAGAGAAAACGCCTAAGCATTTAAGCAGAGATCGTGGCAATATGTTCAAGAAAAATTAAATTGCTAGGGACTTAAAAACTCAAGACAATCGTCAGATAATACTTTGGAAAGAAAAAAAAACTATAAAAGCTCTAAGTGTTTTTTGGATTTAGTGACACAGTGGGCTCAAAGTTGAACTTCGGTCACCAAAAATGCTCTGTGGATCTTTTAACTGTTGGATAATGCGCTCTACTCAACTTGTTTGAAACAAAATGCGCTAATGTAGCAAATTGGGCAAAAGTACATTGCTCGAAAATGTTTTTATACTATGTGCAAAAGAATGGTTAAACAAATCCAAAGTTCCAGCTGCAGTTTTTCACAATTTTTCTTTATTAAGTTTTTCCTATGTAGTTTTTGAAGGAGCAAAATATATTGACATCTACAAAGTGCTCTATTAATTTATTTCTATAAAAATTTATTCAGTAAGCGTATTGGACTTTTGAAAAAACGTTTGTTTGTGGTTTTATATTTTATATGTGAATTTTATTTCGTTTATTTCGTTTATTTCAAAAATTTCAGTCTATGAAAACAAGTTCTTACAGACTACAGATACTTAACAGAAACTTAACGATAGATTTCCATAAAACAATAACATAGGAAACTATATAATATTATGAATATAAATCAATTAAATATCTTTTAAAAATATTTCTTGACATTGAAAAATCAATAGCATAAGTCACACTAAGGTTATTGAATTCAAAAAGAGCTCTAGTTAAAGGTGAATTCAAAGAATAATTTGTCCTACAGATAGGAACTGCAAACAAATTGCAGTGGCGTAGATTTCTACTGGGTACTTTAAATTTTACTAGTTCCAGTAAGCAAGTGCAATCAATTTGACCGACTATTATATCATATAAAAACATTAAAGTGGCGATAATTCTTCTTGAATGCAGTGACTTAAGCTGTATTAATAAGCAGCGAGAACTATATGAGGGGATAGGTTCCTCAAAGTTGATAGAACTAAGAGCAAATTTGACAAACCGTTTTTGAACTCTCTCTAGTCTATTTGAGTGCACAAAGTAAGCAGGAAACCAAATCACCGAAGCATATTCTAGTTTAGATCGGACAAAAGAAGTATATAAAATTTTACGCGCGAATGGATCATCGAATTCATAACTATTTCGTCGGACAAAAGAAAGCATAGAATAAGATTTTGGAATTATATAGTCGAGATGGGATACAAATGTAAATTTGGAATCGAATAGAATGCCAAGATCTAATGCTTCAGTAACTGATTTCAGAGTAGTATTATTCACATGATAAGATGATGTATATAATATTGAAGACTTGGAAAACGAAATATGCAAGCATTTGGAAATATTTAAAGGTAAATGATTTTTTGAACACCAGGCGAACAGATTATTTATATCATTCTGAAGGGCCAACATATCTACAGGGCTTTGAATAGTATAGAAAAGTTTCAAGTCATCAGCATAGAGAAGAAAACTTGCATTTTCAAAACAGGTACTGATGTCATTAATAAAAATGATGAAAAGAAGGGGACCTAAAATACTACCTTGTGGAACGCCAGAGGTAGCAACAAAAGGTTTAGATTTTACCCCATCAATTACTACAAAGTTTATTCTATCCTCTAAATATGAGCTAATCCAGTTTAAAAATGTAGAATGGAATCCAAGCTTTGATAGCTTAGCAATTAAAATTGCATGTGGTATTTTATCAAAAGCCTTGAAAAGTCGGTATAAATCGTATCAACCTGTAAGCCTTTTGAAAAAGCAGTGATACAAAAATCCGAAAAGACCGCCAGATTTGTTACAGTAGAGCGACCAGGAAAAAAACCATGTTGCATTTTACTTATAAAATTTTTAACGGAAAAGAATACTTTATCCTTAACAATGCTTTCAAATAATTTCGAAACTGTAGAAAGCTTTGAAATGGGCCTGTAGTTAGCTATACTGTTTTTATTACCATTTTTATACACGGGATTAATAAACGCAATTTTCCTGTCGTTTATAAAATGACCTAGAGAGAGGGATAAATTGAACAAGGAGCATAAAGGCTCAGATAATGTAAAAATACATTTTTTCAAAAGAAATGAAGAAATGCCATCAATGTCAGATTTAGTGGAATTTTTTAAATTGCGAATTCCATTAATCACATCATCTACATTTAGCCGTAGAGAGCCAAAGTCAACTACAGAGACAACTTTGTCTAACGCTTCAGGATAATTATATGCAACACTCTGTTCAAAGTTAGACTGAAAAAATTCTGCAAAAAAATTTACTGAATCATTCAGGGAATTTGACGAAATTCCATTAAATGTCATATTAGTCGGAATTGATGAATTCGTCTTTTTGGAATTAATGAAGTTCCAAAATGGCTTTGGATTTTTTTTTAATCTTTTTTCAAAACGTAAAATATACTGTTTATAAAGAAATTTATTGAGGAAATTAAATTCTCTCATAAATTGTATATACTTAGCCTTATGGGCTTCCTCTTTCGTGGTTTTGTAAAGATTATAAAATATGTTTCTTAGATTTTTTAGTTTTTTTAGACCTTTTGTATACCACGGCAATTTGTAGGCAGATTCCCGCACAAGAGAAATATTTTGCAAACAAATTTTTTTAAGATTTTCCTTAAAATTAGCATAACCTAAATTTACATCTTTACATTTCTACAATTTTATTGTTCAAAACATTAAAATCGCATGAAGAGTAATTAAAGTTTATTGTTTCAGTATCACGAGCAAAATTATAAAAGCTATAAAACTCAAATTTAATTACAAGAGCAACATGATGCATATCAGTTTCCGATAAAGGAAAAGGGCATTCAGCTAGATCAAATTTAATATCTTTACTTATAAAAATTAGGTCCAGGATTTTATTTAGCTTATTAAAGCAAGAATTAATCTGCATTAGATCTAAGCTGAGGAATCCATCTATTACACAAATCTCATGTGTTTGGTTAATATTGAAAGGTACAAGGTAGCTTTCGTCATTATCAATGGGAGACCAGAGAACATTAGGGAGATTAAAATCCCCTAGTACACATAAGTGAAAATCACTTCTTCCAATTGGTAGATTCAAAATGTTGTCAACATGGGCAGCATACAAATCGTAGTTACTATTTGGCGGAATATAAGACGCAGAAATATACATCAAATTGTTACTATTACCAATAGAGACACAGATTTGATCAAGAGTGGAGTCAGAATTTTGAAGTTGGACCAGATTTGAGCAAAGGGATCGCTTAGTGGCAATGAGAACACCACCAACCCTAGAACACCCAGTCTTAATTGGATCTCTGTCTTTACGATATACAAAATATGAACTTAGATCAAAAATTTCAGCATCAAAAAAATCACAGTTTAACCATGTTTCAACAAAAACATAGACATCATAATTACATTGCATTATGGCAGTACGAACTAATTGAATTTTAGTGCGCATACCTGACATGTTTTGATGATTTTTTGAAAATTTGCCATGACTGCCAGCATTGCCGCCGCACCAATTCCTTGGCTTTCAGCACGAGATGGACTGGGCAAAAAGAGTTCTGGCACAGAGCCCAAAATTTAGTACAAAAGGAAAGTTATCCAAACTATAAAATTGTGACAAAGATGAGCTAATGCTATTTTTCAAAAGCACCGAAGCACTGGTGAACCAAGAGAGAGTTCGTACTGTTCCTATGAGCTACGATCGAAGCCAAAGCCAAGTCTGACGTTAGGATAAACATACACGTCCCACAGCAAAAAGCACAGTGACACCGATCTTCAACGGCACGCCTATCAACGAGCCACCGTCAACAAACTAAACGGCGCCGCCCGCTCACCGTTCGTAAATTGGAGAGCGTTTACAGACTTCAGCTCCACGGCAATGGCGAGCATCCAAAAACGAATAAGCGCAGTCAAGCATGGCATTGCACTAAGACACACTCCGGGCCGTACGGTCGCACTCTTATATTAGACGGCAGCGTATCTCAGAGCTCGGAAAAATCGGTCGACGAGGCGCGCAGATTGTCAGCAGCGTTACAACTTACAGCAGAAACTGAGGCACTAGTCCGAATGTCCACGAGCCCATCACAAACACAAAGCGTAAGTAACAGCCTGGCCCGTCTCTGGAGTCGAGTAGCAGTGAGACAAGGCCCGATAGCACGAAGAACACAAAAATGTCAAAGACCTTCCCGAAGACGTGGAGTGGCTAAATACGTTAGAGTAAATGGATGCCTCATGGGGTCTGAAGCGATCCGAAAGCCTTTTGGATCTAAGAAAGTGTCAACCCAGCGCTGTTCATCATAACCATCAGTGCCTCCGCTGAACTCCAACAAAAGCAAAAATAGGCAGGTACTGTCTAGTCCTAACGACGTTCAGAATGCGTAAGCTATTCCGATACCCAGACAGAGAAGCAAGAGGAACAGGGTTCTGAAGGAGGGCAAAGAAAGTGCACATGGAGTGCCAAATTTCAACTACATAAGTGGCAGAAGTACGCCACAATAGTGTTGCTTCAACGGGTAGCAAAGCTAACAAAACAAATTCACTTTCCTAATAGAAGATGACAACAAGCAAAACATCAGTAGCAGTGGTGAGGGACAACCAGGCCACCAGGCTTAAGCGCTCTGAACAAAGAACGAGTCCCACCACTAGCATCGCAGCAACCGATCCTGCTACAGAGCCAGTACTTTTGTCATCCATGGAAAAAACTGCTGCGACTACAACATTGCTTATAATAGCTGGCCTATGACTAAGTTGACTCGACGCCAGCACTATCCTAAGGATGCATTCCAGTATTTTCCGAAAGTTCTTATTCCTTGGTAGTAACGGTGGTTTCTTCTGGATTAAAGAAGCGGATTGTGTAGGAAGTCTGAATACGAAAACCAGTGAACACCTCGTTTAATAATAGAAGATTTGCCACAAAAATCTTCTGAGCTATATATCCGAAGAAAATAATTAATGAAAAATTGGCAACAAATATCATCACCTTTGGCGGCGGCGCCGAGTTTTCTCGTTGGAGATGATAGTACAGCACAAACGAGGCGAAAAAAATATATTAGAGCTTTTGCATAGCATTTACTTATGATTTATTGTCATGGTCAAACGTATAGATCCATAGGCTAAAAGCCGGGTAGTGCCCCGGAAAGTCTCGAAAAAATTGCGAACAAAATTCCCTAGAGAAATTATAAAACTATCGCCTCAAAATGTAGAGTTCATAAAACGAAGAGAATTTGTTTATAAATTGTTGTTATAGTAAAATCTTACCTGAATTAGGCAAACAGGCAGGTTGAGCCTTAGGTCCATACAGTATAGGCTTATCCAGTTTTACTAAGCCAATATCGTTGTTGAAAGAAACAGCATCAAAGAGTTCATGGTGCACTAAGCTAATTGCACTTTTCACTTCTTGAAGATTAAACTTGATGTTATATGCGCCAACGTTCACGAATATATCAGTAGGGCTGAAGCTATAAATACAATGCGCTGCAGTCAAAACATAATTATTGGAAATTATCGTTGCGCCACAATATAGCTTTCCATGTTTCCACAAAGCAGTTACCCACGGCTGCTCATATGGCTGAGTATCCATTCCTCCAACGATACGAATAAATCGACCACGAAGTCCACAAACTAAAAAAAAATAAACTGTGTTAATTCCGAAAATAAGGGATGGGTGGGGAAATGCAATTTGTGTGTTTATTATTTTTGTGTACATCGTATGAAAATTATTTTCTTTCGCTGAATTTCTTTTCGCCAAGTAATGAAAATAGTATCATAACTACATAATATAACTGCCATATCTACTATCCCTAATGATATCTATAAACACAGTAAATATATACAGTGGACCCTCGGTTAACGTACACAATTGGTTCCAGCATCTTGTTCGTTATGCGAAATGTTCGTTATGCGAAATGTTCGTTAAGCGAAACCATTATTCCCATATAAACCAATGTAAAATAAAATAATCGAGAATTTGTGGTCGTTGCGAAGTAACCCTTGATACTCCCTTTGAAGCATTCACCAGCTCAAGCTTGTCATTATTCTTGAGGATAGTAGAAATCGTTGACTTCGATAAGTTGAACGTACGTCCTAAATCAGCCACACCCAAACCTTGTTTATGTTTTTTAATGATCTTGAGTTTCATGTCAATAGTTATTTTGGCTCTTTTATTTTTCTCTTTCTCCGAATCTTTTTTTGAAGGCATTTCGTATGTTATTTTGCAATTTTTATAAAAACAAAAATAAAAATAGAACATTTGTATGTTTCAACACGTCTTGTTAATTTTACGAACACAGCTAATGCAATTATGCACAAAAATAAAACAAAATTCACAATTATGAAACAAAAGCTAAACACAGAGAGCACTATAATGTGTATTGTGAATGTAGATAGAGCAGTTCGTGTAGCAAACTAAGTATTGTATTTTATCTCAAATATTGCGAAACTGTTGAGTCTGCAGAATGCTAAACACACACAGAAATTTTACATGCAATTAAGGTTTCCCCCTTTTTCGTTGGTCGTTATGCGAAAATTCGTTCGTTAAGCGAAACTTTTTTTCCCAAAAAAATGTGTTCGTTATGCGAGGTGCTCGTTCCGAGGGTCCACTGTAGTCCGTTTCTATAACTCGTCTCCATCGGAATACTCATTCAATTTTGACGTGAAAATCAAAATTTTACACTTAAAATTGAAATTTTTCTAATATGGTTTTAGCTAAAGTTTTTCCAATTTTGAATTGAAGTTTGAATGTTTCTAATTTTTAGTTATTTTTTTAAAAAAATTAAAAATATACAGCGTGAAATTCACCATAAAAAATATCATTGGTGATACAACCGACAGACTTGTTGAACAAACGTTCTTACCAACCGAGTATCGCATCAGCGCATAATGAAATAAGAAATCATTAACTTATGTACTTGGTCTTGGCTGTAAAGTAACCAAATAGATTTTTGTTTTTTGAAAATGTTCAACAGATTTCTTTGAAACAAAAAAAAAAATTTATAGTGTTGCGCTAAAACTACTTAAGAACTGAAGCAAAACATACTTTAAACATTTTTTTAATACAAAAAGTATAAAATAATCATTTTTAGGCCTAATATCTTATCTATTTTATAATGCCACTTTAATCGAAGATTTTACTAACTGGTATTAAGTACAGAATTAAATTTGGTAACTTTGGAATTTACTTAATGTAAAGAAAAAGTTAAATGTGAATATTGCCTTTAGACCATTGGCAGGCAAACCTACACAGATGTATTTCACCAATACATGTCAGTGTGGACTATACACTGTAATTAAGTAAGAATATAAGGACTGTCCCAGAAAAAAACTTGCGCTTTGTTTTTTAGTTATAAGAAAATACCCATTCAATTTTTTGGTCTTTTTTCGTTTTTTATTAATAATGGCTAGTGTTCAGAATTAAATAACAATTTTATTTTATAAAAATTTCATACTTTTTTCGTAAGGCCCTTCATTAAATTTTGCACAGTTGTTTCATCGACAGTACGGTACGATCTTTTCCACTTAAGTGTGAAGTCTTGTAAATTTTTTGCAGTCTTACTACTTTTTCGAAGATCTCTTTTCATAAGAGCCCAATATCTTTCAATTGGGCGATGCTCTGGGCAGTTGGGCGGATTAGCTATTTTTGGTACGAAATGGATCTTTTTACTTGCATACTATTCCATCGTAGCTTTAGAGTAGTGAGAGATTGCTAAATCTGGCCAGAACATCACGATACCCTCATGTGCAGGAATAAATGGTAGAAGACGACTTTCGACGCACTCGTCTATATGAACTTTGGAATTGATTGTGCCTTGCTTAACAAAGAAGCTGCTTCTGAGGCCACAGGTGCATATGGCCTGCCAAACCATATATTGCTTCGGAAATTTTTAATTTTTTTTTTTTAATTTACTAGGCACATGCCTCTTCTTCGGTGATGTATAATGCTCGTGGACAGGTAGCTGCATAAAATCTGCTTTGACGTAAGTTTCGTCTTCCATAACACCGGAATCAAATTTAGTCAGGTACCTTTCATACAATTTTCGGGCTCGCATCTGAGCCATCAACTGCTTTTCATCAGAACGGTCTGGTACTTTTTGAACTCTATATGTCCTTGGCTTACTGTTCTCCTTTATCCTTTGTACAGTAGATTTTGATGTACCTGCTCTCGCACTGAGTTGTTGGGATTTTGCTTAAAAAGGCGCTTCACCTTCGTCGGTACCTTTGGGTTAGAAAATTCTGGATTTCTGCTTGAAACGAGCCTTAAAATGTTCGTCTAGTGAAAGGCTTTTAAAAACAAACTGGTGTTTTACGAAAATTAAAATGCTGGATACAATATAGCAGCCGGAAGCCGAAGAAAATTCTAGTATTCAGCTAAAAAGTTTTGTAAAAATATAAAATTCGCAACCAATCGGGTCGTTTCTTGGCTCAAATTGTAGCTGATTGATGCACCTAAAACACAGGCATGGTAGGTTGACAAAATTCGAGATGGCGGATCCAATATCGCGATAATCAATCGATTTTGATTAAATCAGAGTCAAGATAATTAAATTACCTACTTACTAATTTGTTAACTAAATTTTTCAATTGCCACAATAGATCGTGTAAAAATCGCTTACCTTTGTATAGAAACTTACTTGATTGCAATTGCTAGAACCAGCAATTGGTGGTGCGAAGAATACGCAATACTTGCAGAATGCCCCATTTTTTTCTTGACTACAAGCCCGCCATTTAAGCCGTCATAGCGAATCGTGTTGAAATTTACGTGATTGCTTTCCTTCAACAGAAGTTGGAAAGTCGAATGTCAAATCAGGCGTTTGTGTGTTATTTAAAAAGTTATTAATATCTTCTTGTTTTAAATGTTTATTACCCAGAGAAAATGCAATATCGACCGATTGTGAATTGATTGGCACTGAATTGTTTGATAGTAGGCTCATTATTACAAGCATAATTTGTTATCTACGAAAAGAAAATTGAAATTTGCATAAGCACAATAAAACGATTTATGAAATATTTAGAAAAAATTTGACAAATCTTACCTCAGAGTAAGAAACCGTATCAGAATTATTGTTGATATTTGTAATACTAATTGAACCTGAAGAATTAATATTATCTTGCAAACGTGGCCTTTTATTAAAAAAATTACGGATATCCATGGTAAAAAGCGCACAATATACATACTATATGTATAATAAAATAATTGCTCAGATTTATCTACATATAAACGGTCGACACAAAATTCGACTCAGTAGCATATGGAAAAACTCGTAACCAAGGCAACCGATTCAAGCGGCAGCATAGATGATACACACGCCACCTGGTGGCGGTGGCAACTAAATGAACGAATACGCTATTCACACACACCGAATTTGAGCGACGGCTTATGACATCAAAGTAGTTTTTTGTTCAGTGTCGTGTGAATAGGGACTTGTCGGCGTTGAAAATGTCAAAAATGCTTATATTAAAATTTAAGTAAAATAAATGTTTTTAGCTTAAATTAATTTTAAAATTTAAAATAAATAAAATTGAAATAAAAATATAAGAAAGTTATGATAAAATATGTATTGTTATTAATTTTTCATTTTAATTTTAGACTACGTCGTTGCAAAGAATTCTTCTTTTGATCTCAGAATAGACTTTTTGGTGGCAATGTTGTAGTAACATGAACTTAGGAAAAATGTAGCCACAATTTCAAACCACTATTATCTTATTTCATCTTATATTTCCTTAATAAATGAAATCCATTCAGGATTTTTTTGACATTAATTTAGATATTTAAAACAGTAGATATGAAGATCTATGACTATTTTAGTACGTTGTAGTCTTAATATACAAGTTATGTTAGGTCTTAAGATTATTTGTTGGCTTTGAAAGTGGAATAGAAAATTGTGAGCCTGCAAATAGAACATGGTGAGTGGTAGTGTTGGTGTTGTTGTGCTGTATAAAGAAACCAAAAAAAAAATGTTCGTTGATATATTTTCTACATCGTAACAACACTTCACCAACACAAACAATTTTTTCGATTTCGATTTTCTGAAACGTTCTTGAATCGAAATATTTGTCAGCGGATGCCAGGAGGGCTACAGCCCCCATAGCCCCACCCCCCCTTGGGACCGCCACTGATCATGTAGAGTATAATACAAAAAATAAAAAACGCAAGTTTTTTCTGGGACAGTCCTTAAATAGCTTAGAATGCGTAACATTATTTTTTGTGTTATTAAATGTCACTAATATGAAGAAATATGAGCTAAAATTGCAGCGAGTGACTGCAGCAAAACTCGAGCGGAGGCTGCACGCATGTACATATACCCTCTGCGCATGTTTGCGCATTTACGCATGCAGTCTTGTCAATTGAAACAACGTGTATTCCGACACGCAGCCTATGCTTGAGTTCTGCCGCAACTGTTCGAGTCACCTGCTCTGTTTCAAACTCCACCGCTGATCACGTTAAGTCAAGTAAGGTTGACGAAATTGTAAGCAGCTACATAGTTACAACGAACTAATTCCAGCATACGAAGGAGCATTAATTAATTTCGCCATAAAGTAGTGCAACTTGATGTTTCCGTTTACGCCACATTACTTTACGACGACGACGTGATACCAAAAGACATAAGAAGTCTACGATCTTTTGTAACGCAAAGTCAATGGCAATCAAAAATGCAATCGTAAACAAATGTTCATAAGAGTTCTTTGGCTTAGTTCTGATTGTGTTTTTGTAAATAACGTCAGCGACCTTTTGTAACCAGAAGTTCTTTGGCCTTATTTTTTCAGAAACCCAGGCAATGTAAAATAGAAAATGTATTTCAGAATTGACTCTTAAACAAAATAATAATACAAAGCAGAATTGTATTTAGTTTAATTTGAACTCTTAATCGCGCTGTTATATTGTGGGCACTAAAATTTCCATAAGGACTATGAAATTAAGGAAAACTAGCGTTATTTACCTCCCTTTACCGTAGTGTTTTTGCTCTTGCCTTTGATTTTTTGTAAATCTTCCTTCGCAATTTTGTATAACTTCGACTTCATAAAAGTTTCCACAAAGGCCCTTTTGAGAGCAAATCTTTTTGACTGAATTATTTGAATAAAATAAACGTCAAACGTAACCGAGTTTATTCCTTTAATCGGAGAAATTTCCAATATCGAAGATTATTAAACGAGCTAAATTTGTTTGCACATACATACATAAATATGTATACAAAAAATATACAGGGTGCGCCATCTAAATGTGGTCGATGGAAATATTGAATAACTTCGACAGATTTACACCGATTGACGTCGCCGAACACATTTCGGAAAGGTTATTGCATTACAATTTTAACCATGAATCGATTCACGCCCAAAGAACGCGCGGAAATAGTAACAATGTTCATTAAATGTAATCGTTCAGTTGTTGCAACACAGCGTGCGTATCGTCAAAAGTATCGCAGTCGCTCTGCGCCTATTCGTCGCTTAGCTAAACAAAACTGTCGCACTTGGGGGAAAGAAAATCCTCATGCTATACATCAAACTCCACTGCATGATCAGAAAGTGACTGTTTGGGCCGGTGTCTGCTCAAAATCCATCATTGGTCCGTTCTTCTTCAGAGTTCGGGAAACTGTCAATGGGGATCGGTATCGATGGATGTTGGCACACTCTGTTTTACCAGAAATGCGTGAAAAAGGTCTTAAGGGCTTTTGGTTTCAACAAGACGGCGAAATCAACGATGAACTTCTTGCGTCAAAAGTTCCCAGAACGTGTGGTATGGAAAGGGGTGGATATTGACTGGCCACCGAGATCGTCCGATTTAACGGCACCGGACTTTTTTTTGTGGAGATTTTTAAAAATCAAAGTGTATGCCAACAAACCGAAGACTTTAGACGAGCTTAAGGACAATATTCGAGCCGAAGTCACTGCGATATCACCCGAGATGCTGGCAAATGTCATGGAAAATGCCAGAAAAACTGCTGAATTTTGTATCCGCAATGAAGGTGGTCATCTGATCGACGTTGTTTTTGGAAACTGAATGGAAAAAATTGTAAAGCTTCAAATTTTATAAAAATAAATAGTTTTCCTAAATCGATTGAGAATTGTTCAAGTTATACAATATTTCCATCGACCACATTTAGATGGCGCACCCTGTATATGTATTGTATATGGCCAAACTTATTTCGAATGAAATGTCAGTGGACTATTCACTTCCCATACAAATAAAATACCTTAAATGGCATATCTAGCAAACTATGTGAGGAATGATGCTAGAATTTGGTGTAAGATAATCGTTTATGAAAAGATATTTCTGGATCAAAATCAGGCTTAACTGTGGGTACGGCACTGGCCTAAATTTTTAGATGAATTGCGGTATATCTCGCAAATTATGCAAGAATTGTGATAAGATTTGGTATGTTGATGCCGATCACGAATATAATTTATGGAACCAAAAGTTGGTAGAATTTTAAAAGTGGGCATTGTCCTGAAAAATTATTAGTTTCAACTAATAAACTCATAAGATTTCCATCCTTTTCCAAATATTTCCGGCTATTTCAATTCAACCTCTTTCAACTCTCTCCATCGGAGTCCAGATTTTTTCAACACTTTCGGTAATTTTCAACTGTTTCAAAATATTTCAATTTTAACATATTCGAGTTTTTCAATCTCATTCATTTTTCTTTAACTTATTCAACTGCTTCATTATTTTTCAACATCCATCTTCATTTTTCGAGTTTTTCACTCAGCTCCAGCTTTTATCGACACTTTTCATATTTAATCGACTTTTTTTGTGTTTTTCAACTGTTTCAACCTCTTTCGACTTATTTCAACACTTTCCATTATTTTTTCGTCTTTTTCAACTTTTTTCGATTGTTTCACCCTCTTTAAGTTTTTATATATACAATTTGCTATATTTTTTCGACTTTTCAATCTCAAAACCAGGGTTTCCAAGGTGAAAAGAAGCCATTCCAGATCTTCTATATTACCCGGCATAAGCTATCGAAATTTGTGACTAATCGGCGATTAAGAACAAATCGCAATTTTACCTACGATTTAATTGAGATAAGTTAACATGCCTTAGTTAAAGAGGTTTGACTTAAGTCTTCTAATAAATTAAATTTAGTACTAAATAGGACTTATGCTTACAGCCCTTGAACTTTGCTCGTACAGGTGTATCTATTTAGGAGCAATGGTCTTACTTATTAAGCTAAAGTCCATCGCTGCTGGCTGCAGTTTTTAATTGCGATTATTAACAAAATTCGAATTAAGTTCAGTGGAACGACGTTCTATTTTGAACTACGTTTAAGTGTAATATAGGTTTTGTAATGAATATATATTGTTTTTAAGCTTTGTGATGTACCCTTAATAAAAATATGCAAATTAAAAATAATTTGACAGTACTGCCGTCTCTCTGCATACGTTGGCTATTCTGATTAAATTTCATAAACTTCCTTTTGCACTGAACCTTCGAAGGAAAAAGTTCTCGAAATAGACATATACTATACCAACTCAATCGATAATTGCTGCTCCAACAAAAAATCTGGTAAGCTTTAAAAAACTATAAACTTTTTTAAAGTTTCATAAGCAAATTATTATCAAAATTTGCCATTCTTAATAAAATATAAAAATAATATGTCTTAACATGGATTTAAATAAAAAAAAAATATTTTTTGGACTCGATATTTTTTTCTTGGGAATAAGAAAAAATATTTGGTTTCCTTGGGTGATAGTGGTGTGGATAAGTAGGCCTTTAGTGGGGTCTCATTGTAATTGCGCGATATGAGATTATTGGTAGTATGGGTTTTGAGCGTTCATCTTTCCAACCATCTGAAAGGTGCATACAAAATACTAGAGATTAGTGGTTTCATTTTTTTTACAAACTTTTTTTTACATAGCATAGAGACCATGGGGGCTCTGATTTCCATATGGTCATGCAAGTCCATGTTTAATTAACATTTTTAGGCAGTCTACAATAATATTTTGTGTGTATGGTTTGGTGAGTGTGATTGGTCAAGTACCCCCCCCCCCCCACCTGACTGAAGCTAGTGGCTAGTGGCTACCATAAAATATTGACAACCATGAAAAAATGATGGGAAATCAAGACATCGGCTGTTTTTTTTGTTAGTAAACAAAGTACAACTTGGTTGTTTATATTTCCACTCATGGGACATTCCATCTATAATGGGCCTATCATTACCCGAATGTTTTTTAAATAGGCTGAAAATTGAATTGAATGTAGAAGATTTATAGAAATGCGATAAAATTTTTTTCACCAATATTGTTTAAAAAAAAAAGTTTTTAACTGCGTTCAAAAAAGCTCGTAAGTAAAACAACAACATTCATTGATGAATATAAACAAACAAACACAATTCAGATTAGCTTTTATATTTTTAGGTAGTCGTGTACTAGTAGATGACAAAAAAACTGCAAAGCTGAATAAATGATTGCCCAAACGTTTTCTATGTGCTAAAAGATAAAAAAATTTACTTCTTCAAGAAAACATCAATTTCCCAAATACTCTATCACAATATCAGCCTTTTTAGGCTCAAAATTTTTAGAACATACCATCTCTGAAAATTTTATTAATTTTTTTTCACCTTAGTTAACTTTGAAGGAACACACAATTTCTGGCCACAAGATAGTTTTCGATTGTACAACAAAATGTCCTGCTATTTTAAGATTATATCGCTGGTCCCTACGAAGAATATCGTAGCTCAAATTATTAGTACGCTACGCTCTTCGTCGCGAAAATCTGAACTGCGATAGTTTTCGTCGCCAAAATCTGAACTACGACAGTTTTCGCGGCGAGAATTTGAATGACGATACTCTTCGCGGCAAGCGAAAATGTACTGAAATTGTGCTGAAAATTCGCCAAATGTACTAAAAATACGAATAGTAAATGTACTGAAAGCTTATCGAATGTACTAGCGAAGATTTTTCAGGGCGCAAATGTACTGAAAATGCTATCACTGATATTCATCAAGGATGTTCCTTCTCAATGTTGTCAAAATATGAAATGCATTGCCAACATTTTTAAAAAATATTCGAAATGTCATGCACTTTTAATGTGGGGTAACTTTTTTTATAATAAGTTTTCGGTTTTATTGTTTTTTTAGTCTTTATATCAGTGTAATTTCATTTTCTCTGTTTTTTTTATACACTACACCGAGGGAATATTCACTTTGTCATTCCGTTCGTAACGCATAGAAGGAGGCGTGCCAGGCATGGATTTTTGATCAGCGTCACCACCTGAGCTATGTCCGTCTGTCTGTTGAAATCACGTTTACGGGAAAACTAACCAAGCTAATTCAATGAAAACTGGCATACAGGACAAACCTTCTTATATGCTGCTGGCATATAAAAATGGGCAAAATCGGTTCAACGCCCACCGCCCACACTATATGTAAATATACCCAAGTTAATTTTGAAAAAAGTTGCTGCGATTTTGATGAAATTTGGTGATTTGGTGAAGATGAGAACTAAATTAAGATTAGGCTAGGTTTTAAATTTGCAAAGGCTCTAAAAGGGGCGTTTGACAGCCCTAAATTTTAACTTTTATAACGCCACAGCTCGTAAACCGTGCACGATATTGTGTCGAAATTTGGTATGCGGATACAGATCTTACATATCTTGAATTGTGCATAAATTGGGTGGAATTGTAAAAGTGGGTGTGGCCATTTTTAACAACTGAAAATTTGAATTTCGCATATCTCCAAATAGGATACCACTGAAAGTGGTATCAAGCTACGTCAATACACTGGTTAATTTTGCTGAAGGGCGTGGCACTGCCTACGCAATCGTTATGAAATTTGGCGCAATAGTGCCGGTGGGTGTGGCACCTCCCATATAAGCAAAATACGTTTAATGCTTTAGATAGTGTGCTATGAGAGTAATTTTCATAAAATATTGTGTCGAGGTGTCGGTTACTATAAACTTTGAAATTAAATGAAATTTGGCAGGATTGCATCGTGGCGTGGTACCTTCCACATTAACATAAAGTTGTAAGTGCTATTTTAAGTGAACTATTGTATCAATTGATCTGAAATTTTATGTAAGTGGCTATAAGGTATATACGAATCAAAATCTGGCGAAATAGCACCAATGGGCGTGACACCTCTCATACAAGTAAAATACCTTAAGTGGAATATCTATCGAAATATATGAGCAATCATACTGAAATTTGGTGTAAGAGGTTTGTTTATAGAAAGCAAATTCTGGGTCAATTGGACTCGATTGTACCAGTGGCTGTGTCACTGCCTTAAATTTTAAGGTTAATTAAGGCGTATATAACTTAACTATACAAGCTATTTCCCTAAAATTTGGTATGTGGGTCTCAATCACGTATATAATTTATTGCACCAAAAGTAGGGGGAATATGAGAAGTGTTCGTGGCATATTTCAACTTTTACATTTCTTTTCGATGTTTTTCAACATTTTCCAAATTTTTTTGTTTTATTTTTTATTTCATATGTATTTTTTCCACTTTTTCAACATCTTTCAACTTGATTCGACATTTTTTTATTTTTTCGACTTTTTCATGAATTTTGAATTGTTTCAAAATTTTTCAACCTCTTGCAATCTCTTTCGATTCTTTCAATTTCTTTTAACTTACTGCGATGGTTTGCATATTTTTTAGACTATTTCAGTTTTATCAACTGTTTCTACACTTTTCAACCTCTTTGCATCTTATTACATTATTTTCAACTTTTTCAACATTCATTTAAAAAGTTCTTTCAGTGCAGTGTAGGGTATGTGAGTTTCGGCCTGGCCGAAGATAACACCTTTATTTTTTTTTTTTTTTGTGTTTGTTTGCAATCGCCTTTGAATTTTTGCCAAATGATCTTCATAAGACAATGTCTAATTTGACAACAACGACACGGTTTTATAATACGATCATAATACTTGCTGGGCTAGTTAAATACTTATTTTCGTATATATATATAAAATTATCATACCACAGTTGCAAAGTTTTTTATTGATTATTTCTCTTAAGCAATTTACAAAAATATGTGAATTTAGCATTAAAAAAGCTAGAACCAAGGAATAAGCTACACACTTTTTTCTACTCATTTTAAAATAAAACTACACTTCAAATGTTTTTTTGTAGTATCATAAATCTGTAACAACGTTTTCTTCTGTGAACTGAATTTCGCAACTATGTTTTGCGTTATGAATCAACCAATTATATATAGATATTTCGGTATGAAATCGAGTTCAATTATTTAATTTTTATCTTTATATTTTGACTAAAGTGGAAAATAATGAAATCTGTTAGGGTTAAAACGAGTACGAAAGCATCTTATGCACTCAGCATACATGATGTAATTAGGTCTACTGTAAATTAGTTTTGTGTTGTACGAATCCAATGAGCCAGGAAATCATTTCGTCTACAAAAATTTAAAAAGTGACACAGAAAATTAATCACAAATATGCATGAAAGCTTAGATTGCATATATTTTAACTCTTGTATATTGAAAATAACAGTACTCTTTTATGTTCCACGTGACTGATTAAATACAATTTTATTTTAAAATTGAAACAGCGAAATCACATTTTTATTTAAATGGGAAATAGCCACAGACTTGGACTTTTTATGTACATAATAATTTATGTAGAAGATGAATCTTTTTAATGCATAAAGATATATAGCCGTAATAATTAAAAAAATATTAATCACTCGTTGAGCTAGTGATACATGGCAGCACCACCTAGAGTGACATAACAACAAGTGTGTTCCAGCCAATTTTGTGGTAACAATTGAAACTATCAAACCCCTACCTTTATGTTGTGAACAGAATAGGAACGGTTGTCGGAAAATCGCTGGTGATTACCCGCTGTCAAAATTATTTTATACTTGAGTCAATTGTATTATAATTTTGACAGCGTGTGATCGTTAACGATTTCGTATTCTGTTCACAACATAAGAATTTAAGAGCTGAAGCTTCTCTGAGCAAGTGGAATCACCACAAAATTGGTTAGAACATAAAAATTGGTATTTCAGGAAACACATCGCGTGATCGCCTGAATCTGGAAGGACTGTCCCAGGAAAATCTTGCGTTTTGTATTTCAACTATAAAAAACTACCTAATAAACTTTTTGGTCTTCTTTCTTTTTTTATTAATAATGGATAGTGCTCAAAATATAAAAAAACTAAAAACTAATTAACAATTTTTTTTTTCTATGAAGGTTTCTTACTTTATTCTTAAGGCGATTCATTAAATTTTGACAGTCTTGTAAATTTTTTTCAGTTTTACCGCTCTTTCAAAGATCTCTTTCATTAGAGCGTAGGGCAGTTAGGCGGATTTCTGTTAAATTCTATGACCCGATCGGCTGTATTGAGCCCGCAATCTTTGATTTTGAAAATCTGTCCTCAGATTCGTATCCAGCGACCCTAAAAACCCCTGCATGCCAAATTTGATACAAATCGGTTAATTTTTAAAAAATACGTCAGTCATCTTGGATCTGCCATCTTGAATTTGGCAATATTGACCTCGGAGAGCAAAGACCTGCAAGACCCGCGTACACCAAATTTGTTGCAAATCAGTTGACTTTCAGAAAATCGGCCACCAATTAAATTTTTGATCGGCACATAAAGAGAGACGAATAACGAACATTTTGAGCCCAATATCATTAAAATCCGTCAACATGAATTTTGGGCGTTTTGACAGAGAACATCGCATATTATTCGCCAGAAGTAGTGCACCCCACTTCATTGAACGGTGCGTTATTGAAATAAGCAAGCAATTGAGAATGAAGTAAAATGAGAACGTAATAGAGAACAGAACATGTAAAATGCTCGTTGCTTTGAAATGAAAGCACGAATACATTCAAGTTTGCAGGGTGCAGTCAGGACCGTATTACCGCCAACGCCAACAACGCCGTGGGAAAGATTGAAAAAATTAATGAATGGTGTATGTAAATGTATATATTATAAGTCCAAATATTCCAAGCATACCAAAGACTACGAGTAGTAAACAAATTTCAATCTTAATTCCTTATAAGCGGCAGCATTAGATGTTTGGCATGGAGGCGGCAATTTCCGTAATCCGGCCCTGTGTACAGTAAATTAAAGCAATGCCTTAAATGGTTTGATATGTTATTAGGACTATTCTTAATAAAATCCAAAGTAAAATACTTAATAAATTTCTAAAAAAAATTTATGATGTCTACGCACTTACATTTATTGCACAAATGGTATTTGGAAGTGGCAGAACAGGTCACCGGTCCTTCAAAAAGGGTGTTTTGGACCAATTTATCGAAAAAACACTTACTGAACGAATCGATGAGAAAAGGCCGAAAATGGACTTCGGAAGCCACAAAAGAGGTCCCCGACCCTCCCAAAAGAGTGTCTTGGACCCATTTTTCTAAAAAAAAAATTACTGCACGATATCTGCAATAATTTTATTCCAAAAATGTGTCCAAGATACTCTTTTAGGATGGTCGGGGACCTCTTTGCTTATTGTTTATTATTAAATATTACAAATTGATACAACAAGATTTAAAAAGATCTTATGATTATAGCACCGGCTTCATAGAAATTTCACTCAAGATATAAAATATGATTTAACTCATACTACACTTAAATAGGAAAAACAATTAATATAAATTAGACATTATAATAAGAGATCAGAAAAAGAAATTAATATAAATCTGATTGTTAAAGAGCGAACAGTAGTAGCATGTAATCAGTTGAAACATGAGTAACAGTTCAACTCAGAAAAATATGTCATGAGCTTATTTTTAAATTGCGCAGCGGTTAGGTAGGATCGGAGTTCAGGGGGTAAGAAGTTCCAGAGGCGTATAGCATGAATAAAGAATTGCCTTTCTGAAGTTAAACAGAAGTTTCTAAACTGAATTAGAGCGTTTGATCTTAAAAATAGCAATCTGTATGCAGACTCTTTAGAATTTATCGCCTTGTGCGGCAGCAACAGAGTTCTAATTCGGAGAATATTTTCGAAGGTTATGTTAAGGGCTCTCTAAGCGTACAGTGATATATTATCTCTGCGTTTCAGTTCAAAGACGTATCTGGTAACGATTTTAAATAAAACGTTAAGCTTGGCTTTACTTGCAGCATCGCAATTTGCAAATAATTCACAACCACACAGAAGCATGGGAAGCAGAAGTAGATGTATTCATACACTTACCTTTCCGGTTGTGTGCTGAACATACGAGTTCCATGATAGAGTTCTATTAAAGGTTATACCAAGATTATTAACAGACTCCACATAGTGTCTGGGGCAACCATTTAGCATGATAGTGCGAAAATACTCAGTTTCAACTATCTTCTTAGATATCACAGTGCACTTAGACTTTTTAGGGTTAATACATGGACCTTCATCATTTGCCCACTCAGCTATACGATTTAAATCATTGTTAATAAGAGATGTACATTTGAACACAAGATTCACGATCACAGCTTGCATACAATCTGTGAGAGCATTAGGTAAATCATTTATATTATGGAGAAGACGAGGAGTCCCTAGGACTGAGCCCTGAGCTGTGATCGTGAATCTTGTGTTCAAATGTACATCTCTTATTAACAATGATTTAAATCGTATAGCTGAGTGGGCAAATGATGAAGGTCCATGTATTAACCCTAAAAAGTCTAAGTGCACTGTGATATCTAAGAAGATAGTTGAAACTGAGTATTTTCGCACTATCATGCTAAATGGTTGCCCCAGACACTATGTGGAGTCTGTTAATAATCTTGGTATAACCTTTAATAGAACTCTATCATGGAACTCGTATGTTCAGCACACAACCGGAAAGGTAAGTGTATGAATACATCTACTTCTGCTTCCCATGCTTCTGTGTGGTTGTGAATTATTTGCAAATTGCGATGCTGCAAGTAAAGCCAAGCCTCAGGGCTCAGTCCCTAGGACTGAGCCCTGAGGGACTCCTCGTCTAACCGATAGAAAATCTGATGCATGTTCACCTAAACATACAGACTGTAATCAGTTACGCAAGTAGGATGGCACTAAATTTGTTGCAGTGGGTGAAAACTAAATAGATTTAGCAATTTAGTGCTCAAGATATTATGATCCACTGAATCAAAAGCCTTTGAATGATCAAAGAGGATTAAGAAGCTGACCTCTTTTCATCCAGTCCAGTACGAATGTCTTTCTCTAAAACCGAACTGCCTGTCAGAGATTATTTTCACGAATAAATTGGTTGATTTGTCGATATGGCCACAGTTCAAAAGCCTTAGACAGAAAAGGTAAAATAGCGAAGGGTCGAAATTCATTGTGCGATTTAGGTACAGCAATGATTTTTGCTTTTTCCAGCTAGTCGGAAAAGTATATCTAGTGATTATAGCACTGAAAATGTGCTTAATAAACGGCAACAACTTAGGAAGCAGAGCTTTTATAAATACTGGATTTAATTCATCAATTTATGGCTATAATACTCTCTAATACTTCACATTGAACAACACAGTGAAACGAAAAATGGAGGTTATGAGGAAAAATACCTGAAGTGTTGGCATAAACATTGTTTACAATCGTAAGCGCTGAAACGTTAACAAATTTCTCATTGAGGATGTTGACCTCAGTAATATTGCAGTTGCGTGAGGTGTTTCTACCAATGCGATGTCTTGAATCACACTCCATAGCGTCTTGCCCCCAACTGCACTTTTATATTTGGCACTATAAAATCTAGTTTTTGACAGACTAATTTCACTACTGACTGCTTTCCTCGACGTTTTAATTCGGTGTATAGGCGTTTAAGACGCTTCCATCAATTATAAGCGCCATTGCGTGCAATGATTTGTGGCATCTAAAATCCATTAACGGCCCTTTCCCATCGATTCGGGCTGTAAAGTTTTTCCGAAAAATGGGTCCAAAACATCCTTTTAAGAGGGTTTGGGACTTCCTCTGTCCATTTTCGGCCTTTTCCCATCGATATTCGTGAAATACAATTTCTTTAAAAATTAACATATGTAGGTGTATAATTATCATATATTTCTTTTTTAGAAACTTCTTAAGTATTTTCCTTTGGATTTAGTATGAATAATTAACTAGTATATTTGCTGTACACTACAACATTTGCTGCACCGTCAGTGAACAGTATATTAAAGCACTTTAGCTGTGGTCAAGTCTATTCTAATGAGTAAAAAGTTTGAATACTTTTGCTCTCTTTTTTGTTTAGTTTTCGTTCTAACAAGGAATGATTTCTGAACTAATGCAGCTGTTTTGCAACCTGTGAATAGAGTGATGTGTTTGATCTGCAATAGAATGTTTTGAAACGCATTTCAAGCACATTTGTGCAGAGCTCTTCCATATACACATCTTTTTCTTTTCCTCATTGATAAGTAAAATAAATATTGGTGATTCTCTTAATAACTGCACACTTGGATTTTTTTTACCTTTTATAGCATTTTTTGAAACGAAATATCTCAAAATCGATGGGAGACTGGATAAAAAAATTTTAATCATTTTTGCTTAGAAATGGTATAACTTTATAAAAAAATTAAAGAGATTGAAATAAATTTGTTGAAACATTAATATTTTTTATTTAAAAAAATTGTTTTCAAAATATCTTCATTGTGTTATTCCTCAATCAATCCTAAAACTGCATGTGCTTTCATATTGAGATCCCCGCCATAACTTTGGAAACTACTAATTTTTTAGTGATGAAATTTTTTGTTTTGTTTTTTTTTGTAATGTTGTTTTCAATCAATACTAAGAATGTATTTACACTCAAATCGAAATTCCCGACATAATTTTGGAAAAATCATACAATTAGACTGACGCGAAAAAGTTCTTAGGCTTTTGAGAAATTTCGATTAAAAAATTGTTCAAAAACGTCAAAAAAAAATCAAAGCGTGCAGTTACTAAAAGAATGACTGATGTGCATGCGTACTTTATTGCTTATATTCTTTTCTTGTAAGTATCAAGGAAATTTTGTAATTCAACAAAATACACTTTGTATCCATAACTAGCTTTAAGTTTAAAATATTTTAAGTTCTCAAATTATAACTTTAAACTTAAAAATAAATAATAGTAAATAATAAAATCTATTATTTTGTAATGATTTTTTTATTTCCTTCTTTCTTGTAGTTTCCAGATTTGCCAGAAGAATGGCTACAAAAAATTAGAAACTTTTTTTATTTATTTTGCGTTCGGTTTCTGCGGTCCCACTTACCCGCCTGACCGCATGAGAGGCGCATCCGTCTGTCGTATTGATCTGTGACCGACTACGAACAGTCCGGACTACTCTACGATCAGCGAAACCGTAAGTGTGAGGGACATCCGTCTATCGTACGGATCGGTGACCGGGACTGCCCTATTTCTTTAAACGAAATGATGGGTTGGGCAATATCCGATCACAAATTAAATAAAATTTCTACTAAGCCCAGAGGCTGTACAGCAGAAACAAAGGAAAATAAGCGATGTCAAGAATTAAGATGTATAATTATTTTTTGCCTGATATCATTGTAAGAGTCCACGGGTGTAATAATAAGATGACAAAGGGTATTATAATCATTACATACTCGTATCCACCGGAATGGACAAAAAAGAGCGTAGTTAGAATGACATACATATATCAAGTCTTAAGAAACTTTGATTGAAAATGGAAGTTTCCTCTTTGTTTGGGAACACTGGATGGCAAGCATAAATCATTTTATGCTTTTGAAAAGGTTGGGGCACATTTCCATAATTATGAGGGAACAAATAGCATTGTACTGTTTGCACTGACAGAAGCAAACTGCAAATTTATATATGTAGACGTTAGAGCTGTTGAGAAATCGAACGATGCAGGAGCTTTGACCCATTCTACGCTTCAGACGATTATAGAAAATGGAGCACAACATTTTCCACCTGATAAAGTAACCGGCGATATCAGGGTGCTTTCGCATGTAATCGTAACTGACAGTGCATTTGCATGAAGCCTTATTCTCATAGGACATGTGAAGAAGGCAAAATAATGTCCAACAAGAGACTCAAAAGCTAGACACGTGGTTGAGCTGTCCTTCTGTATTCTTTCTGGAAGGTTCCAAATACTACTAAAGCCTATTAATTTGCACGACATTCCAATTATTGAAAATTTGGCGCTTGCATGCTGTGTTCTGTACAACTTTTTAATAGGTAGCAATGAACGAACAGCCTAGCTCCATAAGCTACAATGCTGCAATACAAACACAGGGCAATAGACCTGAATCATATAAAGAACGTTTTTAAGCTAAAGTGAAAAATAATTGAATTTAGTCCATACGGGTATACTACAAATATTAAGTGAAGTGAGGTGAATTTACTTTTCTGGACCTGACCCGTCTTATCTATACAAGATAGAAAATGAACTGCTCAAAAAACCAAAGGCTCGTATTTCGAATGTTGTCTGCTCGGATTCCAGTCGTCTTACTTCTTTCTATGGAACTAATTTCCTTTCTATGTTGCGATAGAATTGTTTGCACTTTGGCCCTAGTATCGTTTATAGAAATGTTTTTCAAATCAGAATGGCATTTTTTAATGTCTCTTAAAATGTCATCCAGAAAGGACTCTTTTTTGTCACTTAGAAGGTAAGACGGATCCGAAGCATCACACAGCTTTCTTTTTGCCTCCACCAAGGAAATCAGTTTTTCTATTGGGGATCTGTTACAATCAGTATTCATTATAATCTGTGTAGATTTCATTATTACATCGAACTTACAGTCATTCAGCAAAGACCAATGTTATTGTAAATTTTTACTAATTGATCAATGCTTTTTTTATTCAACAATCACAACAGGGTGAAGACATATTACTTTACGAGTGGCGTCTCTTTAGTCTCTTAGCACCACGTTTGATGCATTTTACCGGAGCCAAGCTAGCGATAACCGAATTTTTCATTATTTTTAAATCAGAGTCGTGAGGACTGAACGCAGTTCTAGTTTTGACTCCACCCTGCTGCTGTAGTTGCGTTTTAGGCGCCACCAATGATTTTTTCTAAGCTTCTGAGCTACTGAGCCGATTTTGTCAAACAAAGTGTTTTTGTGAGCAGTGATGTACCAAATCGGGCTTATTTAATTTTCGGAACAAAAAAACAACCAGCTTTTACACGAGCGAATTGGGTTTGTTTTGATATTTTTATATATTTATGGCTGCAAGCATTAGTAAATTATTTAAATTGAAGAGTTTTATTAGAGATGTACATTTTATTAAACTGAAAAAGAAGTAAATTTATAAATTAAATTTACCTAAAAAATTGTTCACTAATTTTCAAAATGATCTGAGTATTCTGATGAACGAAGAAAGTATCATACTGTCAAGCTGTTAACAACTGTGTTTATTTGCTCCTGTTTAAATCGCAAAATTAACTGGTTTTAAGTTCATTATTTTAAAGTGTTTACTGTGAAAATTAATTAACTTGTGCTTAGTATTGTGATTTTTTGTAGATTTCATTGAAATCGCATTAGTTTCTGCTTTAATAATTAAATTAGATTTCATACTTTTCATTCTCTTTTGTAGCAACAAATTTGTTTTTGTTTTGTTTATATCCATACGTACATACATACATGGTTATTATTTTTGCGCGGTGTTTTTTTTGTTTTGCTTAGTTTTCAGTTTAGTTTTGTCTCGTTTGACATTTCTGAAGCATTACATCTCTTCGTTCTTGCGATTCAAACGGTTTGAAAAAGCAATAAAAACAAACTGTAGCATACTTTTAGTTACTTTTAATTTTTCCGTGAAACGGTTAGAAAAATCTTAAAAAAAAAAAGTTTAGCATACTTTTAGTTAATCCTTTTTAAACTACTTTCATTAAATTAAACTACTTTCATTAAATTTTAACATGATTTGTAAACACCCTGTCTGCTCTGTTAAAGACGCTACTGAGCGTTTCGTAGTCTGTCATTTCTGCGATGATCTCTATCATGCGAAATGTGTTGGACTAAATGGTCGCATTGCTGATGTAATTGAGAAGGGTGAAGGTCTTCGGTGGTCATGCACCAAGTGCAAGGCAGCTGATAACTGCTTATATAATCTATATAAGCAGTCTAAAAAAGGTTTTGCTGAAATTAGCAAGGACCTGTCTGCTCTCTTGCAGAAGTTTCAGCATTTTGAAACTCTTTTTAACGACTTCAGATGCTTAGAAGAGCAAGTTTCAGCACCAAAAAAATCGACTCCGATGACTCTTCGTGGGAAGCAGAAAAACGACAAGAAAACTGCAAATACTGTATCAAAGGCTAAAACGCTGGATAAACCACCTACAACTGTGCAACCTCTTACTCAAAATATAATAACTGTACAATCCAATTTGCCATCTCCCTCTGCTCAAAATGATTGTGATTCGATTTCAGTAACAGTCCCTGATAGAAATGACCCAAAAGAACTTGTGGTTATATCTTAAAGAAAAACTGTTTTTGTGTCGCGTTTTGCTTCTGATACTTCGGTTAAGGACTTAAATCATTATATTAAAAATAAATTAAATGACTTTAGTGATTTTTCTGTGCGTAAGCTAAGTTTTTCATATCCGAGGAAAAAGTCTTCATTTAAGGTTTTTGTCCCTGAAGAAGTTTTTGAAAAGGTAAACAACAAAGATTTTTGGCCGCGTAACACTCTAGTTCGGGAATTCGAATATAGAAACAGCCCACGCTCTGAAAATATTGCTAGTTTACCACAGCGTTCTGAAGATCATAATGTTTCAAAAAACTAATTTACGACCGTTTTCAAACTTTAACCATCGCTTATCAAAACGTAGAGGTTTAAATACTAAGTTATCTGATTTAATCATGAATAGTTTCGACTTTGAATTCCATGGTATTTCGTTTTCTGAAAAGTGGCTTCGGGAAAATATATTGGACGCTGAAATTCTTTGTAGCAACTATCAAATATTCAGAAAAGACCGAAAGTCTAAAATAGGAGGTGGAGTCCTTCTGGCGGTGCACATTTCATTATGCTGTGAGGAATTGAAGTTTATAAACGATACTGATTTAGAACTTGTTGGCGTTCTCATCAAACTTATGAATAAGTCCCTCTACTTAACTTGTTCCTACATTCCACCAAATGCTGATCACACTACCTATTTACGACATGCTGAAGAATTTTAAGGAATAAATAATCGTCTCACTGTAAATGATACCATGATTGTACTTGGAGATTTTAATTTACCATATGTTGCATGGAATATAACGGACAATTGCTGCTTTCTCAAACCAACTTCATTCAATAACGAAATAACTGAATTTCTGGATATTCTTTCTGATTGTTGTCTTCATCAAATTAATAATATTCTTAATACGAGCAACAGAAACCTTGATCTTGCGTTTGTTGATGAATTTGTTAACATAAATATAAGTCGCATTGATCCTTTGGTTTTACCGGAGGACAAACATCGCCCAACTCTTCTATTAAAATATGTTTTAGCATGTAGCTTACTGAAAAAAAATCGTGTAACACCTCAGAATTCATGTTTCAACTTTAAAAAAACGAATTATGTTAGACTTAACTCCTTGTTAAACCATATCGACTGGTCAGTAATACTTCCGGATAAACAATATTACTCTGTGGCTGATATGGAGTGCTATGTTAAATCAGTTAATGTGTGCTTGCTTAATTGTATTTCCAAATCTGTCCCGAAGTTCAATAAGTCAGTATTTTGAAGCGGTCCTCCATGGGTAACAAATGAATTAAACTATCTTAAAAATGTAAGAAATCGCCGGTTTAAAAAATTCAAAATGTCTGGTAAAACCATGGATTATATAAGTTATTCCCGCGCTCGGTATAATTATCAAAATCTTAATAAACGCTCTTATTTAAGCTACATCTCATATATAAAACTCAACATTAAGAATAATCCTAAACTTTTTTACAAATTTATAAACATCAAACGTAAATCATCTGCGTATCCTCTTCAGATGTCTTATAAAGGTGTAACATCATCCGAAAAAAATGAAATATCTAATTTGTTTGCAAACTTCATTGAGTTAACTTATTCATCTTCAACTTATAATTCCAGCATGAACTATCCATATAGTCTTCCGCGTATAAATGAGATGCAACTCCCACGAATTGGTGCGGATTTAGTCAGTAATGAACTAAAAATTTTAAAATGTTCTTATTCTACTGGACCAGATAACATCCTGAAGTATTGTGCAAGTAGTCTTTGTTATCCTCTTTCAAAAATTTTTAATATTTCCTTGATTTTGGGCTATTTTCCTAAATCATGGAAAGAATCTTACATTATCCCACTTCACAAATCTGGAAGTAAGTTTTATATTGAAAATTACAGAGGCATATCTAAGCTCAGTGCAATCCCAAAACTTTTTGAAAAAATAATTAATGATCAACTTTCAAACTTCGTCTCGTCCTTGATGACAGTATCAGCATGGTTGTCTTAAAGGTAGATCTACATCTACAAATCTTTTGGAGTTCACCACACTTGTTATAAACGGATTTAAGCGAAATCAGCAAACGGATGTTATATACACGGATTTCAGCAAAGCTTTTGACTGCGTAAATCATCGCCTACTTTTAAAAAAGCTGTATTTAATAGGCTTTCCTTCATCGATATAAAAGTGGATTGGATCGTATCTAACGGATAGGAAGCAACAAGTATTGTTTGACAACGTATTTTCTAAACATATAATGGTTTCATCTGGAGTTCCTCAAGGTAGTCATATTGGTCCCACACTATTTTTACTATTTATAAATGACTTACCCTCTACTATGGGTTCGGCCCATATTTTAATGTATGCTGATGATGTAAGGCTTTTTTATTCTTTTAATGATCATTTTAATCATAAACCCAAATAAACTTTTCAAATGGTGTGAAACAAACTTGATGACCTTAAAATCTCAAAAAGTGCAGAGAAATGACTTTTACAAGAAGGAAAGAAATTGATACTTCATATCCTATAAATGGTGTAAAATTGGAAAAGGTTGAAAAGTTTGTAGATTTCGGCGTCACTATGGATAAAAAACTTCGTATAAGTTTAATGGCTAACAAAGCAAAAGGTGTCCTTGGATTTATAAAACGATGGTCTAAAGAATTTGATGACCCCTACACGACTAAGCTGCTTTTCACTTCACTTGTACGTCCAATATTGGAATATGCATCAATGGTGTGGAACCCACAGTATAATATATACATTGATATGCTCGAGTCGGTGCAGAAACAATTCCTATTGTTTTCACTTCGGGGGCTACCCCGTCGTCTTAAACTAATACGGTTATCAACTCTGCGCAGTCGAAGAATTATGCTAAATGTTACTTTCTTAAATAAACTGATTTCCGGCTCAATGAACTCTGAGTTATTGCAAGGTATGATTAACATTAATAATCCAGGAAGGAATTTGAGACATTTTCGTTTCTTAAGACTTGATATTTGTAATTCTAACAACGCTCTTTTTTGTCCATTCCGGTATATATGTAATGATTATAATACCCTTTGTCATCTTTTTAGTCCCGTGGACTCTTACAATGTTATAAAGCAAAAAATAATTATATATCTTAATTCTTGAAATTACTTTGTTTGTTAAAAAAAAAAAAACCTTCTTCGTTGAAGTCATCATTTGCTTGTGCACCCTATTTTCCTTTGCACAGTTTGTAGTTGCAAGCTGTACATAAATGTACATATGTACACCAATTTTACAGCACGTTTGAATTCCACTGACGCCGAATTATTCGAATAGCAACTTCCGTAAGTTCACTTCGTGGTGCACAAGTCTCCCACCACAATAATAGACTTATTTTATGCGCCACTTTCCACATGAATTGACGTCCCTAAAACCTTTCACGATTTTAATATTTTTAAACTTCACAATTACGTAATGCCCTCTTTCAAATGTGCAGTCTTACTTTGCTTCTAATACGAAAAGTGCTCTTTCAGGTGCTGCTGTGTACGCATTTGCCACTTAGGTACATTTTACTATGCAAGAGTACTCATTGATTCAGGATCAGAAGGAATTTTTATTCCTGATCGACTTCAAAGATTGCTTCAGCTTCCATCGCGAACAGTTACAGCTCAAGTTTCAGGCCTTAATGGTGCTATGTCCGCAAAAGTTCAAAATTGTCTTCTTTAATCATTAATTCTGAAATTCACATTGAAGCTACAGCTCTAGTTTTTCCGAAAATAACCAACAATTTGCTAACCTGTTCTATAGATTCTTCAATTTGAGCCGATCTTGTAAGTATCCCGTTAACTGATGCAGAGTTTTATAAAAGCTCACCTGCTCACATTCTAATAGGAGGGGACCTCCTTCCGTTAATTCTTTTGGGCAGGACGAAGGGTATCTGTTATGACAAGAAACAATTTTTGGCTGGCATCGGTTTCTCCATTTCAACTTGTGCCTCCTATTTCACAGTGTTGTTATACCTTGATAAAAAAATTTCTCGATTCAGGGCGGTGAAGGAGCTTCCGCAAAAACATTACATGTCACAGGTTGATCAGCATTGGGAAAAACATTTTCAATTAAAAAAAAAACGTACCGCTGAAGGAAGTTATGATGTTACACTACCATACAAGAATGAGTATCCAAAGGTCTTAAGGCTTGCTCACGTTCCATTGCTTATTCACAGATTTAAAAAAACGAGGTCGCTTAAATAAAAATTTGGAGTTCTAGACTGAGTATGAAAATGTTCTCAAAGAATATCTTGATTTTCATCACATGCAAAAGGTTCCATATCCGAAGCATCAGTTACATTTCTGGTGCGTTAACAGCTCGTGATTAATGGATAATTGCACTTTTATCTGCTGGTTTCGCTTTATGCAAATGGCAATTCTCGATGGGATTCCTAATGACCATCTATTAAATGTAGATTTTCTTTACAATGCTAAGATAGTAGCACATCCAAAACTCTTATGAAATAGAATGCGCAAACCGATGTACTCTTTTTTCATGCCATTCCAATAGATCATAGGAGGTTCTCTCCCAAATTTCTAAGCCTATCGATACTGCGGCTAGTTGTCGCCTTGCATAGTTTTAGCTCAAATTATAATGCAGGAGATATAGCTAGAGCTGATCGAGTGGGATGAAAATTTACACAATCAGTGCCTCCAAAAATGGCATAAATAATGTGCAGTATCATGCTTTTTGCAATGCTTCTGTTAACAGCAAAAACCAAGGTTGTGCCTGTTGTGTTCTGCGACTAACGAATCAGTTTCATGTTCCTTCTCAAGACAATTCTGCTTATAAAGCAAGTCGTGGTCTTCTAGCGCAAGATCTAATTAATAATGATTTGTGGTGACATGGACCTAATTGGCTTCGCTTAAGTTCAAACAATTGGCCAAAAGTAATTCACTCCATTGAATTAGATACGCAATTAGAGGAAAATACCACAAAAGCTCACTTTTCGTATTTTCAAAAGTTTGAAAACATTTTAAAGCAATTTTTAACGTTAATCTAATATTTTGCAGTGTAGCTGTTAATTTTTTAGTTTTTTGATGCAATTTACACATCAAATTTCACTACATGGTGGTAACCAATTGATTCTTCGTCTTATATGATCGCAATTTTGGATTCCAAAGGTTGAAAACCTTATTAAGGCCACCATTAATAAAAATGTATCTTGTCTACTCTATAAAAAACAAGTTCAAACGCAGTTGATGGGAATTTTGCACAGCCCTTTCACGTCCATTTATTCACACATGCTCAGATTTCACCGGTCTCTTTGATATAAGAAATTGCACAGACAGGGCTTGCTTGACAACAAAAGGTTATGTTTGTGTATTTATCTGTTTTTCAACAAAGACCATTCATCTTGGAGCAACCTCAAACCTTTCCACTAAAGCATTTACTGCTTCTTTTTAAAGATTTGTTGCTAGGCGGTGCTTCCAGGTTTCTAAGCCAAGATTTTCTAAAAGTGTCCAAATCTGGGACCCTACTCTGTAATGCGATTCGAAAAGAATTTCTATCGCTTTTGAACGAATTGTACTCTGCAATGCGATACTCGAAATTGAATTTTTCGATTACTCGATATCGCAGTTTCAGCAATTCGTTCGACAAGAATTTGGCACACGCACTCGAGAGACAATATTGCAATATTATTAATCTATACTATTTTATGGTTTTAATTACAAAATTTAATTATATGCAGGCCGGTAAAAAAGGAAGCACAAGTTCACAGCAATTTGAAATTCTAGTGGAATTTATGATGTTCAGGAGGGGAGAGTGTTTGTGTATTTTCTGAATTAAAAAGCTGAGTCTGTCTATGTTGATTGTAGTTGCGGTATTGTTTTTTATTATCTTAAAGAATTTTGATGATTTTTTGATGGCTCTGAATTGTCCATCGCTTAGGTGTTGTAAAGAGTGTCGTATTGTATAGCTTCGTACGAAATCGAATTTAAAGCCTTTTTATGTTTGTGGAACGTGTTGTTGGTGTCTAGTATTATGATGTGAAATGTTTGATTGTAAGTGGTTTATGTTTTCTTTAAGCTTGAACAAAGTCTCTGATGGTGTTTGGTAGTCTGAGTATTTGACCAAAAACTATTTCAGCTGGTGATGCTTTAATATCTTCTTTAGCAGCTGATCTAAGGCCTAATAAAATTAGAGGAAGTTCCAAATACCAGTTTCTCTGATTTTTAGAGGCTATTAATGAATGTTCTGTGGAATCTTTCTATCATTCCGTTTGCTTGTGGTGATATGATGAAATTGTGTTGTCGTGAGTACCTAGCGTTTCGACATGTTGTTTAAATGTGTGCGAGGTGAATTGAGGTCCCCGATCAGTAGTGATCTCGAGTGTTAAAACTTTTAGCAATGGTGTTGGTATCGGTATCTTTTATTGGATATAATATGGGCTAACGTGTATTCCGATCTATGGGAGTGAGCAGCTATGTTATTTATTTGATGTTGGTAATGGGCCGACCAGATTCGATGCCACCGCGTGGGATATGTATTTTGTGAGGTAGTGTTTTTGTGTGTCTGTGTAATTTTGCTCTTTGGCAGTTAACACATTGCTGGGACCATTTGTTGATTTGTGAATTCATGTTGGACCAGAAGTATCGTTGTGTAATTAGTCGTCTGGAAGCTCTAGTTCCGGGGTGTGATATGTTGTGTACTTTTTAAAATGTTTTCTTACGTAATGTTTGTGGAATGCATGGGCGGGCATGGTGTTCGCACCAAATTTTTATGTTTAGGAATGGAATGCGATTTTGTTCAAATTTGTGCACGTTTTTGTTGATTATGTCGTTTAATTCTGTATCCTTTGTTTGTTCAATGTGCAATTGCTTTAGATTGAGGTCTGGTGTTTTAGTTATTCTACCTCGCATCTCGATAGAGCATCTGCAACAGTGTTCTCTGTACCTTTCATGTGTAGAATTGTGTTGGTAAGCTGTGCGATGTATTCTAGGTGGCGTGTTTGTCTTGGACTACATTGTGTTTTCGAGTTAAGTGCGCTAATTAGTGGACTGTGATCGGTGTATACAGTGAATGTGTTGACTTCTAAGTGATGTCTGAAATTTTTAGTGGTTAAGTATGTGGCGAGAAACTCACGATCGAATGTGCTGTATTTTGTTTCTGTTGGTGAAAGTTTTTAGAAAAGAATGCTTCTTCACAAAAAATTTTTTCATAGGCATTGATTGATAGAAAACATTTTTTGTGAGAGAATCGTATGGGAAAAGAGAGTGATGGAAACAAAATTTGTTAACAATAAATATTTCCTGAGAGAATCGTGTGGAAAGAGATAAAAATAACAAAATTAAATGGAAAGTGAAATATACGTAATTTTGATATGATTTTTGAAGTCTGAAGCAGAGAATAAATAATAAAATTAGATTTCATGGATGTATCTAAACAAAAAATGTTGCGACTGTGCCGCAGAAAACTGAGCTGGCTTAAAACTTCGCCCTGGAATTTAGATCCACAGTAGAATTTTTACTCAAAAGGTAGTCGAATACGTCATAATACGAGCGAAATTGAAAAAGGAGAATAAACTACACTTTTTGGTTTGGCTTTGTAGCTGTCCAAAAATTGTACTATTCAATTTATTTGTTTACATTTCGCATTGGAATTTGACAAATGCGATGCCAGATTTGCTGTCAAATTTTAATAGGACAAATTAATATAACCTTTACTGTCATTTTCATGATCCTCTTGTAAAATATAGATATTGAAAAATATTTTGATTATCTGTAAATAATTTCGTTCAGCAAATCAAACAACATGAATATTATTTTTATTTTTCAGTTTGAACTGAAAAATGCATGAACTCGATCAAGGGATCAAAGGTGCTGAAGCCTCCAACATGAAATTAATTTTCTCAAATGTTAAATAAATAATTATGAATGCAAATAAATAACTCCCTCCTTTTAATTAATTAATTTCACGGCGAAGGCCTAGACCAGCTCATTCTCTTTGTCTGAAGTTAGAATATTTTTTTTTTTTTGGTAGCAGGAAAAAAATAATTTTTCAGATATACTGGATTTGTAATCAAGTTAGATGGTAGCCCTAGACCCAATACATTGGAATGGTCTTTAAAAATATTGCGCTCAATCCTTTCTTCGCTCAAACTTAATTTCAAATAAATATTTATTTTATTTACATTTTTCGACATTTCTACGGAAATGATGTCAAATTTCAACAAAAATTAAGTAGAATTTTTTACAAAGTACAAATTTGCTTTCGAATCGCATTACAGAGCAAGGCCCTTATTTAACTTCAAGGCATAGCCATCAGAATGTGTCTTGCCACTTTATTTCATCTGGCGCTCCTTTATATGGGTGGGCTGTGGGAAGCTGGAGTGAAGAGCTTCAAATTGTATTGTAAATACAAATTTACATATGTACTTTTCAAGACCTATGCACACTTCTTGCCAGGATTGAGTCCTGCTTAAATTCACGTCTTTTGTCTCCAATGTCCGAGGATGCGACGGACATGTCAGCCTTAAGTCCAAGCCACTTCCAAATCGGCATTGCACGAAGTTCAATAGCCTTCAAGTTCCATAATAAATCGTTGGCAGAGGCTCATGCTCTCCAATAGCATTTCTGTGCTAATTGGAAAAACGAATACCTAAAGAAATTACACAAACGCAGTAAATGGAAAAACTTTCAATACTTAAACGAAAAGACATGATTGTAATTAGAGAAGATAATTTACCCCCACACAAGTGGCGTTCGCGTAAGATTATCAAAGTTCACCCTGGAAGAGATAAAATGGTTCGAGTAGCCGACGTGACCACTAAACGTGGATGGGCCAGGCGTCCGATAGTGAAACTCGTGGCTCTGCCAGTTAATTAAAAATTTATGAATTTAAATTTTCAGTCAATGATCTCATTTCAATTGTAATAATCCCACTTCCGATACTGCATTCGTCTCATTCCCTTTGAATACTTTAAGTATTTTTTAGGCATATGCATCTAAAAGTATGCTTCTGTGGTACCATTTTCTATTCACATAAAAATTTTTGTATGCCTTGATATTTAGAAGCTATGGACGTGTCAGCATGGACTGATACGTTATATAATTTTGGGAGTAGATTTTAAAGTTGCCTTACATTGTTCAAAAAGTATGATCTTTTTTTTGACTGTTTTCAACGTTAAGTTTATAATTTCTTAGCTTTAGAATGAAAGTAATAAATTACACTGAAAACTTTTACGTTAAACGAAAAGACACGAGACGACTGTTACTTACCTTTGCGATCTGTTTGCATAAAAAGTAAAATTATGCATTAAAATGGCTCACAATGGATAACATTAATTCAGTGGTCTTACGATTAGACGTGCACTGTGTGCAAAAATGGGTTCTAAACTTTGTGCAATCAGGATATTTGGGGTTGCTAAGCTCGAATCTGCCATAAGATTTTGGCGACACGGTTACAAGCGCTTTTTTAGTGCTTTTTTATTGTCTAAGTAAGTCTAAGAGATTTAGTGTTGTTCCTCATGAACTTTTTTCATTTGCACTTAACTCTCCTACGGAGAATTTAAATGAAATTTTCCGAAAAAAATTAACATTCGAAACAAACGACATTTAAAGTTATAAAAAATATATCGCTCGTTTGCTGGAAGAACTTCATATCTCAAAAACTTTAAGTTTGAGAATAGCGCATTTAAAGTTTTCAATGAATTACTTTTTATATGATTATTTGTGCTTAATTAAGTCGAAAAATTTCTTTTTAGCTACGACGGTTCAGCAAACGAACGATATAAATGAAGCGAAAAAAGAATCGGCTTATTTTGAATTTCACTGCCCCACAGATGCGCTTTAGGTAGTTTTGTCGTTTAGAGGACCACCTTAATATTTTATTAGGAATATTTTTGCCTAAGACCGTATGAAGATAGTGTTAGTCGTTTGTCCTGGCTAAAATATTCCCAAAGGCGAATAGGGAGTGGTGCTGAAGGGATAGTAAGACTGTAAAGCCTTTTCACAAAAATACATAAATTTGAAGTTAGGGAATCAACATAGTTATATTTACAAGGTGAGATGAAAAAACTGCAGCCAACTTCAGACCTAAACCGCTCGTCCCACAGCTGTCAGATTTATTCCAGTGACAGCTCATTATATTGTTTACAAGCGCACAAAAGCATTTTTGTGGGAATTTTCCAGAAAAAAAATTATTCGTGATGGAATTCAAGCGAGATAGTGTGATTGCTTTTCATTTGGCTGGAAAACCACAAATGGCTATCGTTAGAGCCCTCCTGCATTTCCTTCATAAATCTTTTGTGTCCGTACCATTGCTCGTTACCGTGATACTGGCAGCGTAGCACGACGCCCAGGAAGTGGACGAAAAAAAACAGTAAAATCGGCAGAAATGGTTCGAATTGAACGAAATCCACGTCGCAGTGACCAAAAATGGCAATGGAAATATGCCATTCGGCAAATATTGAAAAATGAGCTTGGACTAAAGCCATTGAAGTTTCAAAAAGTGCAAGATCTTACCGATGCACAAAAAAAAGTTAGACTCGAAAGAGCCAAAGAGTTGCTTCGCTTTGCCGAAAGTTGTGAATTGCCGAATTTAGTTTTCTCCGACGAGAAACCATTCGTTATCCAGCAGTTTGTAAACAAACAAAATGATCGTGTTTACTTGCCAGAGAGGTCAGCTAAAAATTTGCATCTTCAAAAGCCGGCCATGGTGATGGTTTGGGCCGCAATAACGGCTAATGGTCGCTCTCCGCTCGTATTCATCGACCGTGGGGTCAAAATAAATGCGCAAATCTATCGCGAAAATATTTTGGAGGGAGCTCTGAAGCCGTGGGCACGCAAACATTTCGGCCACAGACCTTGGACATTCTAACAGGACTCAGCACCATCGCACTCAGCACGCGCCACCCAAGAATGGTTAAGAAATGAGGTTCCTCGCTTTATTTCCACCACACAATGCCAAAATCTCTGGATGCCAATCCGTTGGACTATTGTGCCTGGGGTATTTTGGAAAGCAAGGTTGGCACTTAAAAATACCAAAGTGTCGATCACCTCAAGCAAGCGCTTCGCCAAGAATGGGCAGAGCCACTTTCGGGCATCGTGTGACGGTTTCATTGGCCGTTTGAAGGCCATAATTCGTGCCAAAGGTGGCCAATTCGAACAAATCTAAACTGAATCTAAAATTTGATGTTATTTCCGATATTTTTTGCTTTCATTCAATAAAATTTAAAAAAAAATTAAGGCGTTTTACTTTGTTGCAGTTTTTTCATCTCACCTTGTAATTATCGATGAAAAAAAGTTTGTTAGCTTACAAATTGTTTTCGACTCCGGGCACCCACATAAATAAATGCACTGCTAATTTTTTATTTTCTATAGAAAATATACTAAAACTGAACGAAGAACTAGGCATTTCGCTTTTGTTGACGTGCTAGATTTTGCGCAAAGACTTTTTGGGATTTTGGACTGATACGCTACATCGATAAACGAAGGGAGTCGATTTAGAGCCAGAACGCCTTGTACTAAAGGTCGTTTCAAAAAAGCTACTTAAAAGGAAGAAGTCTCAAGACGAGACGTCTGATACCAAACGACAAAACACTACCGGAAAACCTGTCTTTTAGTGAGGTTGCTAAAAGAATGTAAGGAAAGTTCCGGCAGTACTTGACAGGACGGTAGAGAACGAGGCAACTTTCCATGATCAGTAGAAGCGGGTAGATGCTGTGCCATCCTGTGAAGAGGCATGCTGGCATCAGGGTCCTTTTAAACTTATCTGCTTCGAAAATGAGCGGTCTCCCATGCTTTACAAGGTAGATGTTAGGGGAGGTGTACCTGGGTAGGAGACTGAAGGCTGTCCAGATGGATGAAACTCCTATTGGGCTCCGGGTTCGAGTCTGGCTACCTAGAATTCCGTCGAGAGAGGAAGCAGTTCTACGGATGCTCCGACTGTGCAACTCCAACCTTTCAACTCAATTGGAAGATTGGGAAGTTGGAAACAAGGGTTGGACCATCTATGCAGGGTATGGTCCTTCTGAACAAGGGGTCTGTGTAACCACTGGTATCAACTATGGGTGTCATCAAGTATGGAAAGGGCAAGCTCTTTAAGGAGACGACTTCACGGACTCCGATAGGTTGTTGGGGACCTCTTTGAAGAAGCTCTGCTACTCGAACAGGTCGATGAAGACGAAGCAAACATAACAGCCGTAGAGGGATAGGTGATTTGGAATACGATGAGGATACTCTAAAGCGGCGTCCACCAGCTTACTGATCCGCTTAAGTGAAAACGTAGATGATGTAGTCCTCATATAGGAACTCTGGGTTCATGCTGGGAGGGTCTGTGGTCTTAGGACAACAAGTTATAAGGGCATGAATTTTGGCAAAGACCAATCTTAACTTGTTTTAGCTTCTAACTACAGTGACAGAGATTCGGTCGTTGCCAGCCTAGAGATTGAAGCTGGAGGCTTCTGATTAGCTTCGTCCTACATTGCTCGCAACATGGCAGATGGCCTACCACCAACTTCGTTGAAGGCAACTGTAAAGCAGGCCTGTTTAAATAAATTTGGCTAACCATAGGCAGTGACGCAAATGCACATCACACTGTCTAGGGTAGCACAGATGATAATGAAGAGGTGAGTCGCTTTTTGAATATATTTTAAATACTAAATGATAGAGTTTAGCTACTACAGCTATAAGCCTTCATAGCTATTCAGCTTGAAGCTTTAAATCAAGTAAAAGGCTTTATAATAAATAATGGATATGAAAAAAATTATACATGCAACTAATTTGTTATTTTTTTATACCCTACACAGAAGGTATATTCACTTTGTCATTCCGTTTGTAACGCATAGAATTGGGCGTGGTAGGTATGGAAAAGTGTATATATTCTTGATCAGCATCACCACCTGAGTCGATATAGCTATGTCCGTCTGTCTGTCTGTCTGTGTGTCTGTCTGTTGAAATCAGGTTTACGAGAAAACTAAGCAAGCTAACTCAATGAAATTTGGCACACAGGTCAAACCTTCTTGCAAGCTGCTAGCATGTAAAAATTGGCAAAATCGGTTAACGGCCACGCCTTCCGCTCATACTCTATGTAAATATACCCAAGTCCATTTTGAAAAAAAGTGGCTGCGATTTTGATGAAACTTGGTGATTTGGTGAAGATGAACAAAATTAAGATTAGGCAAGGTTTGAAGTTTGCAAAGGCTCTAAAAGGGGCGTGGCACAGCCCTAAATTTTATCTTTTATAACGCCATAGCTCGTAAACCGTGAAAGATATTGTGATGAAATTTGGTACACGAATACAGATCTTATACATCTTGAATTGCGCATAAAGTGGGTGGAATTGTAAAAGTAGGCGTGGAACTTTTTAGTAATTGAAAATTTGAATTTCGTATAACTCCAAATTGGCACATACGATTTTCATAAAAATTTTAGGGATGATACCACTGAAAGCAGTCGTCAATACAAGATTATTCAATATTCAGGAAAATTTTGTTGAAGGGTGTGGCACAGCCTACAATATTTATAAACGTTATAAAAAGAGAACTAACAACACAATCGCTATGAAATTTAATATGGCACGCTAAAAGGTGTCTCCTTACAAAATTTTGGTACAATAGGGACGGTGGGTGTGGCCCCTCCCATATAAGCAAAATACATTTAATGCTATAGATAGTGTGCTATGAAAGTAATCTTCATAAAATTTTGTGTAGAGGTGTCGGTTACTATAAGCTTTGAAATTCAATGAAACTTCACAAGATTGCATCAGTGGGCGTGGCACCTCCCTCATAAACATAAAGTTGTAAGTGCTATTTTAAGTGAACTATTGGTGCAATTGATCTGAAATTTGAAGTAAGTGGTTTACTGGGTATTAGGTACATATGAATCAAAAGCTTTTGAAATACCAACAGTGGGCGTGGCAGCTCCCATACAATTAAAATACCTTAAGTGGCATAACTATCAAAATATATGAGCAATCATACTGAAATTTGGTGTAAGAGGTTTGTTTATGGAAGGCTACTTTTGGATCAAAATCTGAGTGGATTGTACCAGTGGGTGTGTCACTGCCCTAAATTTTAAGAATAATTACGGCACATATCGCAAACTATACAAGCTTTTATGCTAAAATTTGGTTTGTGCATGTCAATTACGAATATCATTTATTGAAACAAAAGTGGGCGGAATTGGAGAAGTGGGCGTGTCATATTTCGTGTTTTTATTTCTATTCTAATTTTTTCAACTTTTCCCATATTCTTTTGACATTTTCAGTTTTTTCCAATACTTTTCAACATTTTTAAACCTTTTTACATTATATTCGACTTATTCAACCTCCTCAACATTTTTTTAACATTTATTTAAAAAGTACTTTTAATGCAGTGTAGGGTATGTAAGTTTCGGCCTGGCCGAAGATAACACCTTTACAAGTTATAATTTTTTTAGCTTAATCGCCTCAACATACCCACTTAGACCATGTGATGTAGGTATTAAAATAATTATATGTGAAATTTTACATTGTCCAAGGCGTAAAATACCCTGCATGCTGTGGGGCTCGGACAACACAAACATAAAAATTCAGACCACCATAAAGCTACAAATTTGGCTACAGTTAGTTTTCAATCTAAGCTTGAGTTGACCTTTCGACAAGCTAATGTTATAAGATTTGCAACTGTTAATAAGAGTTGTCATGCGATTAAAAGGACCTGTAGCCATATAATAAGTTCTACTAACCGGTTGATAAGATAATGGATTAGAGTACTTCTACGATTAGTATTAAAATGTAAAGGGTGTTTTTTTTAGAGGTTTGTTTTTCGAATAGAGATAAGACTGGCATTTTATGGTCAAATCTGGCAACTCTAATGTCATTAATGTTCAGTTTGATTTGCCATTTCATCATGAACAGGTTGACAAAAGAACAACGCTTGCAAATCGTGCAAATTTATTTCGAAAATAATGGTTCAGTTCGCGAAGTTTACCGCAAGCTCCGTCCATTTTATGGTCGACATAATCGTCCATCAGAGCAATTAATTCGGTTAACCATGGATCGTTTTCGCACTACGTTTACTCTATGTGATAATACGCATCCGCAGAGACGTCGAACAGTGCGCACCGAAGAAACAATTGCCGCTGTAGAGCAAAATGTTGAAGAGGACCCGAATGAATCGATTCGCCACCGTGCGCAGCAATTGGAGCTTTGTCCATCAACTTTATGGAAGATTTTGCGCAAAGATCTTGGCTTGCGACCTTACAAGATCCAGCTTGTGCAAGAATTAAAGCCGCGAGACCATGCAATGCGTCGTGATTTTGGTGTATGGGCCGAAAATGAGATTGATCTCGATGCTGATTTTCATCGCAAAATTTTGTTCAGTGATGAGGCTCATTTTTGGTTGAATGGCTACGTCAACAAGCAAAATTGCCGCATTTGGAGTGAAGAGAATCCACATGAGACCCTTGAGACGCCATTACATCCACAAAAACTGACTGTTTGGTGTGCTCTATGGGCTGGTGGAGTCATTGGGTCATACTTCTTCCGAAATAATGCTGGAGAGTCAGTTACCGTTAATGGAGACCGGTATAGAGCCATGATAACCGACTATTTTGTTCCCGAATTGGATGGCATGAATGTGGATGAGTTGTGGTTCCAACAAGACGGCGCTACATGCCACACAGCGCACGTCACAATCGATTTATTGAAGGAAACATTCGATGAGCGCATAATTTCGCGGAATGGACCTCTCAATTGGCCACCAAGATCGTGTGATTTGACACCATTGGATTATTTTCTTTGGGGATATGTGAAGTCGCTCGTCTACGCCAACAAACCAGAAACGTTAGGGGACTTGGAAGCCAACATTCGTGGCGTTATTGCCGACATACGGCCCCATATGCTCGAAAAAGTGGTTCAAAATTGGACCTGTAGAATTGGCTTTATTCGAGCCAGCCGCGGCGGTCACATGCCCGAAATCATATTTAAACATTAATGGCATAAAATTATCCTTCCAATAAAGCCAAATTGATGGACATTAAAACGATTTTCTTGTGTTTTATTCCAATTCGAAGCTCTATACCTCTAAAAAAAACACCCTTTATGTAAACAAGAAGCTCTGGTTCAGCAAGAGACCAAGACACAAGTTGATGTAGATGAAGTATATCCGCAATATTTCTACGGGAGCTCAAAGACTGCATATGTATTTAATGACTTCAAACGATCCTCATAAGGAGGAAGGTTCAAAGAGTCAACCCAATTTATGCTACTTGAGAGCAAACCGAATTGGCGTACTCTAAGTGAGGACGTACTATTGTATTATATAAAGTCACCGTTACTAAAGGGCTATTAAATTAGTTTACCCACCTTTTAATAAAGCTACTTAAAAGAAAGAGGATGAAGACTTTTTACAAATTTGATTAATATGCTCATTAAAAGTAATTTTAAAATTCTAATGTATACCTAGGTCTTTAACTAATTCGACACTACAAATTTTCTTATCTTTTAATTTGTATTCAAACTCCACAATATTTTTTCACTGTTGAAAATCATTATTTGGCTTTACATGCATTCAGATATAAGTTATTTTTAGAACATCAAACCTCGTAGGATTTCCCCCCTTCAAGTTCCTGTAAATTTTCATGTCATCTGCATGTACTAACAGATGGGAGTTTTTAATAACATATGTAACGTCATTAATTGCTAAAATGAACAAGAGTTTCCCCAGGTGGCTTCCTTGTGGAACATCTGATATCGCGCTAAATGGGGATGAAAACACCCTCGGAAATCTTATTTGATATGAGCGATCAGATAAATAAGATTCAATCCAGCTGACGAAACTTAAAGGAAATCCAAGCTTCTTTAACTTAAACAAAATCAAATTATGTAGTAGTTTGTCAAATGCTTTACTGAAGTCAGTGTAGATGCAGTCAACTTGGCCACCAGAATCTAAAGAGCTTAATGCGAAAGAAGTAAAATCAAGGAGGTTAGAAACTGTAGATCTGCCAGTAACAAATCCATGCTGACAAGTTGTTATAACTTCACTACAGCACACCTTAACCTGATCGTATATAAAATCATCAAAAATGTTCGGTATTGTTGATAACTTAGCCACGGGCCAGTAGTTTGAAACACCCTTTTTACACCCTTTCTTGGAAAAGGGGCTGGTGTATGCATTTTTCCAAAATTTAAGATAATAACTTTCTCTTATTGATCTATTAAATAAATAATTGAGGCGCTTACTCAGCACAGAGGTGCAATGACCTAAAACTGTTGCAGGAATACCAACAGACCCGGAGCTGAAGTCATCATCAACAGACGAGATATATTTCTCTGTGAGGTCAGGTGAGAAAAATATCTCATTAACAGAAACTAAAGGGTCGTTATCCATAAATCTAAAATAGTTGATCTCAGGGCTAAGTAAATCCGTTGAAAATGATTCATTCAACAAATTAGCAAACAACCCGGCTATAATTTTGGGGTCGCTAGTGAGCCCATCCACTGGTTTAAACTCAGATTGAAACCCGTCAGACTTTTTTTTGTTTTTTGAATTAAAAAAAAACCCAAAAATTTTTCATGAAGAATATTCAGCCTAATTTTATTCAAATATTCAGAATAAATTTAAGCTGATACACAACTAAGTCATTTCCGTCCTAGCTACAAACGTATTTGTTCCATGCCCTATTACGGCCATTACGAATTTTCTTCAAATCCTTTGAGTACCAAGGGTATGATGAATTATTAACGTACCTCCATGCTCCGTGCATGTGGCACCGACAATGCTATGGCCGAACAAAGTTCAACATAGAAAAATGTAAGGCAGTCATCGAATGTATTATTATTAAAATAAATAAATATTAACATTTAATTTGTAAACATTAATGGAAGGACATGCATTAGTTAAATTTTCAATGTCAGATTGATACACAATACTCAAAGGTGGATGATAGGAATCAACCGTAGAAAAAGCATCGATAGCATTTCTTACAACTACATTGCTACTATTTGCAGCCAAGACTAAGTCAAGTTGTTGTCCGTGGCAATTACCCAGTAGGCAATGGCAGGAGCTAGCAGGCCTTCTAGCAGGCCTTCTTTGGTAAGATTAAATCCTTGCCACCTCCTTTTAAACTTACTTTCTTTTTTATATGAAACGTCCCGATAAAACAAGCCTTCTTTAGCAGGCCCGATAGAAATACTCTTCAAGCAGGTCTTCCTAAATAGCTTGCATCAAGACGCCTTCTACGACCGCTTGCCGTAGAAGGGGTCACAGAAGTACTTTGAAAAAATGAAATTTTAATACGTCATGAGACTCGGAGCAAATTGTTTTTTTTTTATCTGCGTCACCACCTCCTTGCGTTGATATTTTTAATGTCTACTTTTTGTGACGTTTTCTTAATTAATAATTTGACATTGAATACACAACACTGTACCACTTTAACATAACATGAAACAGAAGACCAGCCTAGCAACATGCACACCGATTCTTACTTCTAACGATTCTACTTTTGATGTCGTATAAGTACAATGCAATGACAAAAAAGGAATGTGGAATCATAAAACATTGCAACACATGAAATAAAAAAATACATGAAGTCCTTCTTCTTTACCTTCTAATATCAAGCCTTATAGCACTGCTGATGTGGGAAGGCTGATGCACTTAATGCAGTGTAACTATTTTGCTAGTTAAAATTTCACTACATATAAAATTTCCATATTGTTGATATTGACAGATTGTAAATAAAACCAAAAATCATAATAAAAAAAAATTAGCATACATGCTTTTATTTGCATGAAAATTTAGTTTTGAGAAGGACTCTTACAATCGCAGCAGTGCTAGAAGGCCTTCTCCGGGGAAGGCCTTGTTCAATTGCCTGCTGGGTAGTTATACAACTTACTTGTTGTAAATTCGAAAGTATTTCGTGAACAAAAATTTGTTTTTGTCTAGTTTTTGGATAAGATTCATAATAATATGTACCTTCATCCGAAGAAGTAAATTTTTTTCAAGGGCTGCTTCCATGTGTATCAACGGTGCTCTGAGGACTACAGCGGCTGACGCCTTGGAGGTCCTCTTTAATGTTGTTCCCCTTGATCTGCGCGGTAAACGAATGGCAGCTGGTGCCATCGTTAGACTCAGGAAAACTATTTGCTGGTCTAAGGAGAGAACAGGACACTCAACTATCCTTCATAGGTTGAGTTCTGTACTCTCCAGTTTGGACTAAACTGTTCCAGTAATCTTTTTCAAAAAGGAATACATAACTCACAATACATATAGAGATGACTAGAAGGGAGGACTTCCAGGCAGAATGAGTCATATTATTTTGTAAACGGATGGCTCCAAGGTGGGTTATGGTATTTGTTCTAAGGAATTGACGATAAGAATGGCTGCGAGGTTATCAGACTATTGTAGCGTTTTTCAGGCAGATGTTGTAACGAAGGAAGTAGCATTCTGGCTGAGGATAAATGTCGCATCCAACAAGGATATAAACATTTATTCAGATAGTTAGGCTGCTATTACATCTCTAGATTCAGTCTTCCTAAACTCACCAATGGTCCAAAAATGCCACTCATCTCTTAATGCGAGGGCTCAGTATTTTAAAATTCATCTCATCTGGGTGCCTGGACATAGAAGCATTGATGGCAATTACAAAGCTGATGACCTTGCTAGGCAGGAGACTACTGCACAAATTCCCCAGGACAAGGTGTTGGCACTTCCAACCTTCAAGTTACTGCTTAAAGAAGATATCCCGCACAGGACAGTGTCTCGTCAGTTGTTGCAGTCATAACTGGCCACTGCCTCATCGGCAGACATGCGGAGTGATAATATGTTTGGTTTTTTTACTTCTGCAGAAGTTGTAGTGAGGAGGAAAACATTAAACATTTTCTTTGCTCTACCCCGCACTTGCTAGGAAACGCCACAAAACACTTGGCCTGTATGACATTAGGCATGTTAGTACAGGTCAGCTATTTAGTTTTATTACGAAATCTGGAGAGGATATAGTCAGAAACCATGTGGTACCACAATGGGTCACATTTGGTCTAAGTGGGTCGGTTCCTAACTGACTGCAACTCCTACCAACCCTATCCTATTCTTTTTACACGATATGCTGACATCATTTTTTTTCTTCAAATATTTTATTTAGATACTTTCAACACACATAATTCTATCACAGAAAAGCAGATAGCACGGTAAGAATATCATATAAGACAGGGAAAGTTAAAAGGGACCTACAGTCCGAAAGTAAGCTTTCGAGAAAAACGATTTTGAAGTTAAGAAGTGGTTTTTGATGAGCCTGAACGTTTTTATGGCTTCAAACCCTTTACTCGGCGGTTTTTGGGGTCGCTGATTATGAATCTGGTATCATATTTTCAAAATTTAAAATGGCGGATGATATATGGCAGATGAGTATTTTGAAAACTGAACTGAGTCGCTTGAAACTCGTTACTCAGGGGTCGCTGATTATGAATTTAAAGTCAGATTTTCAAATGTCAAAATGGAGGCTCCAGTATGGTGGACGAGGTTATTAAAAATTGTTGAAATCACTATGATCCTAATTAGACATTATGTTTTTACAGTGCAGCACCATCGTTGGTGGTTGTTAATTTTCTGATACCTGATTCGTAGCGACCCTAAAAACAACCGATTCACAAGTTTTAACCGAATTTGATCAATTTCAGAATTTGTGAAAAAACTAATGCAGCTAGAAAGCTGCGGCTATTTATTTATTTGTTTCCTAGTACAACAAGATATACATCTTATAATTATAGTACTAGGTGCATGGCGACAAATCGTTACAAATGTATTCAAGACATTACTTACAACCAAATTGTTTGAATTTAACATATTAAAATATAAAAGATGAATACTACCCCAGGCTTGCAAGGTGTAGTTTACAAAATTGCAGAGTACATTCATACATATATAAAGATACGATAGTACAACGAACGAGTCTTAAAGAACATATAGATACACAAAAATGTTATTACAACTGTGAAAAATGAGATAAAAGTCTTTTATTATATTGCACGAAATTGGGAATAGATCTTAAAGATAGTGGCAAAGCGTTCCAAAGACGAATTGTATATATAAAGAATTGTCGTTCCGACATTAAGCATGAATGGCGTGCCAGTATTAAAGATTTAGCTCGAGTCGATCTTGAAAAAGTTAATCTGCTGAAGAGATAGGTTGGTTGCAAAGTATATATCAGTTTATGGAGTAGCAGTAGAGCTCGATATTTCAGAACATTTTCAAGTGTCATGTTGTATATCTTTTTCGCGTAAAAAGAGACATGGTCAGTACGTCTTAATCCAAAGACAAATCTAGCTACATTATTAAAAATTACATTGAGCTTTTGTTTTGTTGCGAAATCGCAATTGGAAAATATTTCACACCCATACAAAAGAGTGGGAAGCAGATATGTTTTTGCAAGCAAAAGCCTTATCCTTATCGGCGTAAAAAATTAGGTTGACCATAACACTCGAAGCATTCCATAAACTTTACCAACAGTGCAGCTGATATGGCTGTTCCAAGACAACGTTCTATTAAATATTATTCCGAGATTTTTTGCTGAGTCTACTAAGTCAATATAACAGTTATTTAAAACAATTTTTGGAATAAGTGAAGTATCAATAATTTTTTTGCTAATGACTAAACACTTTGATTTGCTAGGGTTGAGGCATAAACCATTTCTATTAGCCCAATTCACAACACGAGTCTGATCGTCATTGAGGCTGGCCACACAATTAACAACACATTCACGATAACAACTAACATATAGTTGAACATCATCAGCATACATATGAACATTACAACTTTTTAGATCGTTTGGCAAATCATTAATGTAAATTGAAAAAAGTAGGGGTCCCAAGACTGACCCTGCGGAACTCCTCTTGTAGTAGGGAGAAGTTTGGACGTAAATTTATTTGCACAAACAGCTTGTGATCTATTAGTCAGGTACGAAAGAAGTAAGTTAGCAGCAGTTGACGAAAAATTATACATATTGAGCAATTTAGAATATAAGATGTTATGATCAACACTATCAAACGCCTTTGAGTGGTCTAGAAGAATTAAGAGACTTACTTCATTGTTATCTAAGCCCGCTCTTATGTTTTCGGTTACATCAATTAAAGCAGTCACACAACTACGTCCAGTTCTAAAGCCTGATTTTCGATCAGTTAATAATTGATTATCATTAATAAATTCGATAATTTGCCAGTTTATTAATTGTTCAAAAGCTTTCGACATAAATGGCAATTGGACGGTATTCCGCACCCGACTTAGGAATAGGTATGATTTTTGCTTTTTTCCAATTATTGGGAAATGTTGATTGAGTAATTATCGTATTAAAGATATAAGTTATAAAAGGAAGCAAAATAGGAAGCAAAGCCTTTAAGAAAAGGCTGAATTTCGTCGAGACCTGTAGCGTTTGATTTAATTTGTAGAAAGCTTTTAAGAACGTCAGCTTGGTCAACACATCTAAAACTGAAGCTTATGCTCTGACTCAGCATGCTACTATAGTTTATGTAAGAGTTACTGGAGACTGCTGGAATTGGTATATTAATAAACTTATGATTCAGGTCATCGACCTCAACCAGATCACTTTTTTCAGAAACTCCCTTTCCGATACCAATGTTGCGAATTTCCCCGCATGTTTTCTTACTGCCTATTGCATTTTTAAATTTATCATTATATGGCTTGATTTTGGATGTCTTGATTGCACTAACAACTCTTTTCATTAATTCCTTGTAATTCGCATAAAACTCACCGCTTCCAGTGGTTGTACGCGGCATTTCGTTGGACTATCAAATTTCTAATTACATTGTTAAACCAAGTTTTTTCTCATTATTTAAACTTTTTCTTTATATTGGCACGAACTCCTCAAAAAGACTGCTAACCTTATTTTGGAAAAAGTCCAGTTGATCATTAACTGACGTCATATCATAAATAATAGGCCAGTTAATATATCTTAATTTTTGATCGAGTGCTATATAATTGATGTGTTTGAAATCACGATAGTAAAAACAGTTAGACGTATTATTTAGTTGAAAATCATATGTTAAAAAGATGAGGTCATGTTTCGAAAATTGTGGGGCAGATAACTGATCATACATTAGTATCTTAGACTTATCAATTACAAAGAAAAAATCTAGCAAAGTATCCACCGACTTGGTGTAATGAGTAGCAGTTGTTGTATTTACAGCAAATAGGCCCAAGGCTTGCATGCTTAAGGTTAAATGGTTTTCCCTTAAAAGGTTACTATTGAAATCACCTGCAATTAGTACGTCCGAGTACAACAGGGACACATTTTCTATTATATTTATAAGACCGGATAAATCTACGGTACGATTTGGACGATAAACACTTCCAATAAGCATTTTGTTAGTACCGTTTGTAATGGTGACAATAATATATTCAATGAAACTATCGGGTGCTGACGTGCAAAGAACCTTGCAAGATATATTATTACGCATATAAATCGCTGCACCGCCAGCATGCAGGCCCGGTTTTAGGTATAGGCGACGTCGGCAGCTGCCTAGGGCGCCGATTTACAAGTGGGCGCCAAATTGTTCTGCTTTTTTTGTCAAGTAAATTAAATTAAATATTTTATAAACTTTCTATCTTTATATTGATATATACATATGTATGAATTTGTATATATATATGTATGTACGTAAAACATGTAATTCCATCGTTGTTTTAGTCCGATACCGATTACTTATTTCTTTTAAAATTTAAAAAAATACAACTAAAAATCGATTTAAAAAAATGTAGGGTTTTTAATGAAACTCCGCAAGTTTTGTTTATTTTATGTTTATTATTTTAGTTTATGATTTGTTTTGCCGGTTTTACAAATTTAGTTTACATTCAAATATTAGTTTATAATTTTGGTTTTATTTTATATATTTTTATTTCACTTAGCGTCCTCGTTTTTTGCCTGTTCGTCTTCAACTGAATTTGTCTGTCGTTCGTTTTTAAAATCCAACCCACGCTACGTTGATTTCGTTTTAAATCTTACCCACGCTTCGTTGTTTTTCGTCCAGTTTTCAATGGTGTCTATCAGTCTATTCAATTTTAAAGTGTTGTCTTTTGTCTTATTTCTAATGTTCCCGTCCACTCCTTAGCTGGTTTAGTCCGTCTGAGTCATTTCCTACAAAAATATTTTGCAAGTTTAAAAAAGTTAACTGAAAAGCGGTTTTAAAAAAAATTTAGCATATAGCATGCTCTGAAATTTTTTTAAATTACGCAATAATTTTTAGTTTTATTTTAAAAGAATAAAGTCACATGCAGTAAAGTTTTAAAAGACTAAAGTAAATGTTAAAAAAGTTAAAAAATAAATAAACAGAAAGTGAAAAAAAAAATAAAATTTAATTAGTGCAGGGCTCAAATTTTTTTTATTTAAAGTATATATAATTTCGGTCGTACTTCCAGTATAATTTTTACATATATACAACACAGTAAGTTAATTTATATTGGATTTTTCTACACCTATTATTAAATCTATTATATTCTATTAATTTTTACTTGAGGTAGCATAATGGCAGATAGAAAAAAATTATCTGGCGCACAAAATAGAAAACGTAAAGCTGAAAAGAAAAATGAAGAAAAAAAGCAAGAAGGTGCTTTTCTGAAATATATTTGTCGTCAACAATCACAAGATAAAAATCGAAATGAAATGACTCCGAGAAAACAAGTAGACTGCAATTTGGAAGAGCAAATGGATAGGAACTCTACAACTAGAAATGCAGAGGTGCCTATTTTGACTGAGTTTCCACATACGAATGTGGAAGAAACTATAGAAGAAACTGAAGTTGAAATTGAAGAAACTGTTGAAGAACCTATAGAAGAAATTGTATTAGAAACTATAGAAGACACTGAAGAAATTTTAATTAATGAAACTTTGGAAATATTAGAAAGCGTAAATTCGAGTCTTGATTATAGTGATCCGGCAACTTGGTTAAATTCACATGACTTACGTTCTGACCGTTTGAGGCAAATTTTGGTTGAACACGGACCAGAACAAATTGAAGAATTTGATTTTCCTCAAAATGAGAGCTATAGAAAATTTTCAAAGAATTTTTATAGAAGGAGACTTGCAAATGGAGAAGAAATGCGGCGTCATTGGCTACAGTATTCCAAAACAACTAATTCGGCATTCTGCTTTTGTTGCAAAATTTTTAATAATAACCAGCGTGTAATACATCTCTCCGATAAAGGATCAAGCGATTGGAAAAATATGTCTGTAATTTTAGAAAGACATGAGAAAAATAAGGATCATTTAATTAATTTTCAAACCTGGAAGGAGCTAGAATTGCGTTTAAAAAAGAATAAAACTATTGACCAGGATAATTTGCGTCTCATAAAACAAGAAGAGAGACACTGGCAACAAGTCTTAGAGCGTCTTATAGGTCTAGTTAAAGTGCTTGCTACGCAAAATATTGCATTTCGCGGAAGCAATGAAAAATTGTATTCTCCTGGAAATGGAAACTTCCTTAGCTTTGTAGAATGTTTGGCCTCTTTTGATCCAATTATGGGTGAGCATCTTCGCAGAATAAAGAACAATGAAACACAGGTTCATTATTTGGGAAAAGATATTCAGAATGAGTTAATACAACTTTTATCTAAGAGTATTAAAACAAAAATTTTAAAATTGATTTCCATGGCTAAATATTTTTCAATAATCCTGGATTGCACACCAGACGTTAGCCATACTGAACAAATGACGTTGATTATTCGTTTTGTCCATACAAATACAGAAAATTGTGATTTAGATCCCATATGCATAAGAGAACATTTTTTGGGATTTGTGAAACTAACAGATACAACTGGTGCTGGTATGACCGATAAAATCGTTCAGATGTTAGCAGATATGTCATTACCTATTGAGAACTTGCGTGGCCAAGGATACGATAATGGTAGCAATATGAAAGGCAAAGAAAATGGCGTGCAACGGCGAATTCTGACTCTAAATCCACGAGCACTATTTGTTCCTTGTTCTGCGCATTCATTGAATCTGGTTGTTAATGACGCTGTAAGCTGTTGTTTAGATGCTACATCATTTTTTATGTTAGTGCAACGAATATATGTCTATTTTGCCGCTTCAACACGTCGATGGGAAGTTTTAAAACGTCATGCTTCAAACTTGACAGTGAAGCCATTGAGCGATACAAGATGGGAGAGCCGAATCGATGCCCTTAAACCTCTACGCTATCAGCTAAGTAAAGTTATTGCTGCACTTATTGATATTTTTCAAGATACTTCTCAAACAGGAGTTTCTGGTAATACTTCACGTATAGAAGCACAGGGCCTTGCTAAAGCTATTTCGAATTTCGAGTTTGTAGTTTCTGTTATTATCTGGTATGATATTCTTTTCAACATAAATATTACAAGCAAACAACTTCAATCTAAGAAAATTAATATTCAAGATGCTATTAAGCTACTAGAAGATACCAAAAAATTTCTATTCAACTCCCGAAATGATGAAGGTTTTGAAAGAATATTGGTAGATGCGCGAGAACTTGCTGAAGAATCAGAAATTTCCCCAATCTTTAAACAAACTCAGCGTATCAGAAAACAAAAAAAACAGTTCGAATATGAAGCCAACGATGAGCCCATTCAGAACCCAAAAGAAAAATTTAAGATCAGCTTTTACTTCGCAGTTTTGGATAGAGCTTTAAAATCTGTTGAGCAAAGATTCACCCAAATGTCAACGATAAATTCAACATTTGGATTTCTATACAACATACATAATTTGCAATATATTTCGTCAAAGAAAATATTAGAGGATTGTCTTAAACTGGAAAATTTTTTACGGCACGATGATTCTAAAGATATTGATGGTACAGATTTATTGAACGAATTGATATTTATAGCTAGACATATTCCAAAAAACTTATTGCCGGAAGATGTACTTAATTATATTTGTAAAAATAATATAGTGGACAGCGTTCCAAATATATTTGTTGCTTTGCGAATTTTATTAACCCTACCAGTTTCTGTGGCAAGCGGTGAACGAAGCTTTTCGAAGCTTAAACAGATCAAAACATATATAAGATCTACAATGTCACAAGAACGGCTTGTGGGATTAGCAATATTGTCGATTGAACACGAAATGGCGCGTGATATAGATACGAAGTTGCTGCTTGAAGATTTCGCTAAGCTAAAAGCACGAAAAATTAAATTTTAAATGGTTTTTGTTTTTATATATATTTTTGTGTAATAAATAAATGAAGTATAGTTATTTTATTTTCATTTACTTCTTTAATTATTGGGTTTGTTTCTAAACTAGAGGCGCCATTTTTTTAGTTTGCCTAGGGCGCCAAATACTCTAGCGCCGGGCCTGCCAGCATGACCTTGTCTATCTGCTCGAAAGATTCTGAAACCATGTAGCTTAAACAATGCATCAGGAATACTATCGTTTAGCCATGTTTCGGATACGCAAATTATATCCATACCAGAGCTCTCAAAAATGTATCTTAATTCGTCAATTTTATTTTTTAAACTTTGCGAATTGATGTGACATACCCTGAGACCATTGCGCTGTTTACACAGTATGCGAACCACACTGAATATGTTGTCTTTGGAACAAGTATAATCGTTATTTAATGAACACATAATTAAGAAAATAGTTCCCAGGGGTGCGTGCAATTGTTATGTACATATGTTGCAAAAATTTTATTATGTATTTAGGTATGAAATAGAATGTGCAAAAAAATATGAAACTGAAATAAAAATTAAACAAAAAAGTAAGTAAACAAGTTTTACATACTATTAAAATAAAAAGAGTACTATAAAAAGACAAGTAATTGCAAAACACAAGGAGCATTGTTATCGTCGTTATATGAGTGCTAACGAAATAAACTGCTATTGCTCCCAATAATGATATTGTTGAATCCGCTTTGACTGTTGCTCTGAAATTGAGTTCTCTCTTCATTCTCCGTAGATGTTGAAGTATATTTACTAAGTTGACTAAGAGAGATTATTTGAACTGCATTACCGCCTAGTTCTTTCCTCACATATACAAGACCACGTAATGTGAATGCAGATGCTAAAAGTTTTTGTTTTTTCATCCGAATAGCGGTACGCAATATATTGTAGTTCCCTTTTGTCAAACACTCATTTACAAAAATAGGAACTTCGGAATCGAAACCGGCATGACGCAGGCGAAGAGAATCACGCTGAGTGCGCTTAAACTGTGCGATTGACTTTAGTAGAGAGTTTTTGTCAAACGCAGTTTTGAGTTTGATGACAATTATGCCATCATTGTTAGTGTTTTGAGTATTTTGCGTGGGAGAGCGCAGACGATAAACATTTTGCAATTCTGATGGGGTAACATTTATACTCTTGCAAATACCTTTGTAAATCTCAGTAAGATTTTCGTTTTCAGATGACGGTATCCCATGTAGACGAAGATCACAAGCTAAACTCGCATTTTCTTTTTTCATCAGTTGTAAATTCAGCATTTTGGACTCCAGAACCACAACTCTATTAACTACAACACTCAAGTTGTGTTTTAAATCAGCAATTTGTTGTCCAAACACATTCATATTTTTTTTTTCGGAATCTGCTATCTTTTTGGCAATAAGTTCTCCTTGCTCAGACAAGCGTTGCTCGATCAGCTGAAGCTGCGTTAAGCTTTCGTTTTCAAGTCTTGGGGTCAAAGATGTTGTGGTATTTTGAATATTGCGTAGGAGACGAGGAGAAACCATTATTGCCGAACAATTACTATTTATTTTGTTTGAATGAAACTATTTCAATTTGAAAATTTGCTCTTTTTTACTGAGCACTGAGTATTTTTACGTATACTAATTATTTTGCTCTCACTTCAATAGTTTTTTATGTTTTCAATATATGCGAAATCACAAAAATTATTGCAAACAAAGTTAAAAAGTTTCTTATAGATTTTCACGGTTAATTACAACAGTTTTTATTGTTCAAAGAAAGTAATTATCACAGTGTTTTTTTAATGTGTACAATATTATATCAATTGCTTTGAAAAGCGTTTTTTAATAAAAAGTATGGGAGCGAATGAAAATTACAATGCGGTTTGTTGCATTGAAAAGATTTTCTCGACCCGTAGGGTCCCTTTTGACTTTCCCTGTCACATATATGTAATGCAACGTACTATTTTGTATTGTTTTGTAATTTTGTTAATTTTTATTCACCAAGAGGCAACAAAGAAACCAGGCTAAATTCTCGCAGCAAACAAAAGATTTCGGGTTGACATTTGTGTTTCTTTATACTTTGTGGGCATACTTTGGGGTGTATAGAGCAAAGAATATTCTTTGGTATAGAGCCAGCATACAATGTTGCAGTAGTTTATTTTTTTTGCGATTTGGTTCTCATCGTCACCTAACGTTCAAAAAGTTGTGCACACACTTTTTAGTTTTATACAGGAGAAGCAAGGAACGTTGTATACTGGAAAAATATTTTATGAATTTCTCATGTAAATGATTGAAAAGGGTCCAAGCTTACTTAGTTATCTAAGGAATTCAAATATTGTGGTTACTTTTTTACACATTTTAAATAAATAAGTAAATACATAGGTTAAAAATTTTGTATAACATGTAGTTTTGTCAAATGCATCATAAGCAATCAAAAACTATGTTTTGAATTTTTTGTGGTTACGTTCTTTTGGATGTTAGGTGACTATATAAAACGCTCAATGTGTGTACAAATATGAAACCGGTAATTTTTTATTCAAAAAAACACGTTCATTTTGCGAAAATAGTTCCAAATTTAATCTTTAAAGTAATTCCCCTCGCTAGCTACACATCTTTTCCATCTTTCAGGCGATTTATGGATTCCTCGCCAAAAAAATTCTTTGTTTTTTGAGGCTATCCATTCATCGAGCCATTTTTGCACTTCCTCGTAAGAATTGAAGTGCGAATCGTTGAGTGCGTGTCCCATCGATGAAAACAAATAGTAATCGGATGGCGCCATTTCCGGTGAGTACGGCGGGTGAGGCAGGGGCTCCCAGTTGTACGATTCTACCAAGTTTTTATTGACCGCTGCTCGATGTGGCGATGCGTTGTCATCTTGGAATACAATTTTGTCATGGCGAAGTTGAAATTCGGGCCTCTTCTGACGTATAGCACGGTTCAAAGCGATCAATCGTTGATGGTAACGTGCACCAGTAACTGTTTCACCTGGTTTTAGTAGCTAATACCAAATAACACCACGCTGATCCCAGAAAATACACAGCATTGTCTTTCGGCCGAAGCGATTTGGTCTTGGCGTTGATTTGGGTCGTTGGCCGGGGCTCAAATATGATTTTTTTCGTTTGGGATTGTTGAAATAAATCCACTTTTCATCGCCAGTGATGATTCGATGGAGAAAACCTTTTCTGTTTTGCCTGGCGAGCAGCAATTCACAAGTGGTTTTTCGGTTTTCTTGCTGCCTGTCGGTCAGTTCATGTGGCACCCATCTACCGACCTTTAAAATCTTTCCCATGGCCTTCAAACGCAAGGAAACGGTTTATTGTGTCACATTAAGTTGTTCAGCGAGCTGTTGTTGCGTTTGACCATCATCTTCGTCCAATAATGTTTGCAATTCGGTGTCTTCAAACTTTTTCGGTGGCCGGCCGCGCTCCTAGTTTATCACATCAAAATCATCACTTTTAAATTTATTGAACCACTCATTGCACTGTGTACGACCAAGAGCATGCTCGCCGTAAGCTTCAACAAGCATTCGATGCGATTCAGAAGCGTTTTTCTTCAAATGGAAACAGAAAATCAATGCTTCCCGCAAATGAGAGTTTTCAGGCACAAAATTCGACATCTTTACGAGCGGAAAAAATGCGTTGTTGTATGAAACTTGACAAATTGTGAACTGAATATTGTTGACAGATGACAAAATGAACAATTAAGACATTTGGTGCGGTTCGGAAGCTCATACATATACGTCTATCGACCGCTAGATGTCATTACCGGTTTCATATTTGTACACCTAGTATTCGTTGCTAATAGACTCTTAAGCCGTTCAACAGATCGCCCAAAGATTTAGTATATGTGTTTCTTATTCGTAGCATAGTTGGATTTGGATAAAATTGGCGATGCCACTCTCTGTCATATGAAAGAAAATAAGATTCATCATATCTTATCAACTATTTGACGCAGATGAATGAAACTAGGTACATACATACATAAAAGGAAGAAGCACCAGAAAATTCAATGAAAAAATGGACGGCGCCACGCCTCCAAAATAAGAAAAAATCTTTTTTGTACCCTACACAGAGGGTATATTCACTTTGTCATTCCGTTTGTAACGCATAGAAGAGGGCGTGGCAGGCATGGAAAAGTATATATATTCTTGATCATCGTCACCACCTGAGTCGATATAGCTGTGTCCGTCTGTTGAAATCAAGTTTGCGGGAAAACTAAGCAGGCTAATTCAATGAAATTTGGCACAAAGGTCACACCTTCTTGCAAGCTGCTACCATATAAAAATTGGTGAAAACGGTTTACGGCCACGCCTTCCGCCCATACTCTATGTAAATATACCCAAGTCCATTTTTAAAAACAGATGCAGCGATTTTGATGAAAATTGGTGATTTGGTGAAGATGAGAACAAAATTAAAATTAGGCTAGGTTATAAGTTTGCAAAGGCTCTTAAAAGGGCGTGGCACAGCCCTAAATTTTAACTTTTGTAACGCCATAGCTCGTAAACCGTACGAGATATTGTGATGAAATTTGGTACACGAATACAGATCTTATGAATCTTGAATTGGGCATAAAGTGGGCGGAATTGTAAAAGTGGGAGTGGCACTTTTTAACAATTAAAAATTTGGATTTCGTATAGCTCCAAAATGGCACATACGATTTTCATTAACATTTTAGGGATGATACCACTGAAAGTAGTCAACAATACAAGGCACGTTAATATACTGAAAAATATCTTTTAAAGGCGTGGCACCGCCTACAATATTTATAAACGTTATAAAGAGAGAACTAACAACGTAATCGTTATGAAATTTAATAAGGCGAATATAATTGCTAAAAGGTGTCTTCTTGCAAAATTTTGGCACAGCTGTGCTGTTGAGCATTGCACTTCCCATATAAGCGAAAAACGTTTAATGCTATAGATAGTGTGCTTTGAGCGTAATCTTCATAAAATTTTGTGTAGAGGTGTCGGTTACAATAAGCTTCGGAATTAAATGAAACTTGAAAAGATTGCATCAGTGGGCGTGGCACCTCCCTCATTAACATAGTTTTAAGTGGCGAAATAACAACAGTGGGTGTGGCACCCCACATACAATTAAAATACCTTAAGTGGCAGAACTATCGAAATATACGAGTATGAGTAATAATACTGAAATTTGGTGCAAGAGGATTGTTTATAAAAATCTATTCTGTATTAAAATCGGACTGGATTGCATCAGTGGGTGTGTCACCGCCCTAAATTTTAGGAATAATAACGGCACATATCGCAAATTACACAAGCTATTGTGCTAAAAATTGGTTTGTTTATTGAACCAAAAGTGGGCGGAGCATATTTTGTTTTTTCATTTCTATTCTATTTTTTTCAACATTTCCCATATTCTTTTGACATTTTCAATGTTTTACCTTTCTCCTTCAATTTCATTCGACATTTTCTTTATTCTTTCGACTTTCAGCATTTTTCATACGAGTATATTTCGACTTATTAAATTTTTTTTCAACTTTCTTTAATGGTTTTCATATTTTTTCAACATTTTCAGGTTTTTCCAACACTTTTCAACATTTTTGAACCTTTTTACATTATTTTCGACTTATTCAACCTCTTCAACATTTTTTTAACATTTATTTAAAAAGTACTTTCAATGCAGTGTAGGGTATGTGAGTTTCGGCTTGGCCGAAGATAACACCTTTACTAGTTTCATATTTCAGTAACTAAGTATTTGACGCAGATGTACAGTGGCTCCAACGAATAATCGGATAAAACGTATCCGTTTAAAAACTCTGATAATAAAACACTAAATAATTGAATTTAAAAAAAAATTTAAATATAATTTATTTATTCTTTTCTCCATGAATTTAAACAGTAAATAAAAAAAAAATTTCATTTTATATGATATTAGCTGTAGTAATAATAAAATCACGTTTTTTTTGAGTTCAATGAACAATCGGACAAAGTATCCAACTCACTTAAAATTAAATATAAAACAATTAAAAGTAGAGGGTTAGTACTTAGTGGCATAGCCTTTAGCTTGCAGTACTGCCTGAAGTCCATTTGGAATCGATTGGACCAAATTTTTGCTCACTGATGGTTCGATTGAGTTCCTCGCTTGCAATAGCGCCTCTTTTAGTTGAGATACGTTATTGAACTTTTTAGTATAAACTCTTTGGCTAGTTCATCCCACATATGCTCAATAACATTCAAGTCTGGAGACTGGGGAGGTGTCTGGAGCAATTTGGGGCAGTTGTGGATCAACCATAGCTTTGCAACACTCGCAGTATGCTTAGGATCATTATCCTGATAAAAAGCAAAGTTACTTAAAATGCCCAATTTCTCTTCATTCTGCTTAACATTGGCTTTAAGAATGTTGATATAAGCAAATTTATCCATTCTTCCATCTATAAATTGGAGGTTGGCCACTCCAGCATAGGACATGCAGCCCCAAACCATTACATAACCTCCTCAATGCTTGACGGTAGCGCGAGTTTTTTTATGCTGAAATTCTTCGTTAGCTTTACGCCATACGTATGACCTGCCATCTGATCCATGGAGGTTAAATTTGCTGTCGTCTGTAAACATAACCTTTAATATGCAAAAAAAAATTATTATGATACATCTTCTAACATTTTAGACAAGTACTTTCGGTTTTCCAAAATTCTGTATCTTTATGAAGGTATTATTTAGCAAATTTTATCCTCTTGCTTTTATTTGCTAGGCTTATAAATGGCTTTTTCCGAGAAATTCTGCCATTATAATCATTTTTATGTAAAACACCACGCATAGTGTGCAGGCATACATCCTTTACGGTCCTGATTTGTAAGGATATCTGTAGTTCCTTCGCAGATTTAAAATGATCCTTTTTAATTTCTTTTAATATGCTGCGTTCTTCCCTTTCATTTAACTTTTTTCCATGCCCCTCTCTGCTTTTATATGACAGTCTGAACTCTTCTCGATACCTCTTGATAATGTCGTGAATAGTTGAACGACTTTTTCCGACAATTTCAGCAATATTTCGAACAGTTTCTTCTTCTCCATGTAATTTTACTATAAGCTGTCTGATTTGAAAGGTAGCTTGTTTTCCTTTTGGAAAACACTGAATATCAAAAACTTAAAAAAAAAGCGTCACAAGAAAAAATAACGGCACTTTTTTCACTGATTGCTATTGTGTCCGATTATTCGTTGAACTTGTCAAAACGTGCAAGTGTTTTAAAACATGCACAAAGTTCAAAATAAGGAGTTTTCTGTTTTTTGTTTTCTGCTGCTTTAATGACAGATAAAGGAGCAATTAAATGACATACTACTTTTTTTTAAATTCAACCATTTCATTGTTTTTTAATATAATTTTAAGATAGTGTTTGTCCGATTATTCGTTACATGCTTCTTATAGTTTGTAATAGGTTTCTAGCTTAGTTTATTTTGGAAAAAATGGCAATGCCACGCCCTCCCACACAAAAGAAGAATTAAATTCATCATATTCCACCAACTATTTGACGCAGATAAATGCAACTTGGTATATATATATAAGAGAGGCAAAAGTAAGATTCACTAAAAAATTGGTTGTGCCACGCAGAGGAATGAGACTCGATACACACATAAAAGCAAGGACTATAACCAAATTAAACGCATTCAAAGATGCTGATTCAACGGATTCCCACCAAATCAATTGTTCACATTTATGCACCAAATGGAAAAACCAAAAACATTGGTTATCCACTCTTACTTTTTTAATTCACCTAAAATATAAACACTTATTTTATTTTTCGAGGCGTAGCACGCCCGGCCAGTATTGCTAGTAAAACATAAAACAATCGAAACACTAGCAGGGATGTTCCTTTGAAACATTTTATTTTTACTTTTCCTTCAAGAACTTATCAGATCGGACGGGTATTGATTTGCGATGCTGTTTTGCATACATACTTCTTGTAGCAATTATGTTATTGCGCAATTTTTAATACTGAATTGATGTAGGTTTCAACTCAGTTTTAAATATTGAAAAGGTGTATTTATGTACGGTGCATTCCTGCATCTCTGATTATTTGCGTATTTTTGAAAGCTGACGTTTTTTTATTTTTTTTTTCAGCGTATTATGTCCCATATACATATATCATCAAATTTTATTTAATTTTTTTATTTAATGATCTTCTGATGAAGGTTTTTTAAAAGGTCTGCATTCAGGGTATCTTTCAGTAAGAAAACTACGTAGTTCTCCCTCATGAGTTAGCATATCTAGGCGAACTTTATCTTGATTGCGATTTAATTCTCTTTTTTTAAGATACAAATTAAAGCCATGTGTGTTCGCATAAAAAGGGGGAAACTTTTTCCTATTGAGTACAATTTTATTTCCCAAAACATGTTGCGTAAAGTCCATAACTTCATCTCGTTTTATGTCATCTGAAGTTCTACAAACGCTTGGACTAGCAACCACTCGAGGCAAGCCGTGATAATCATTGCGTATTTGTACAACATGAAGCTGTTTTTCCTCGGCAATTTGATGATGAGTTTTTTGTTGAAGTAATCCAATGAAAAATGCCTTAACAATATGTTGCAGATTGGTAGATCCTTCTATTTTAGCGTATATATTTTTAATTCCTACAACTTTGCAAATCGTTTGAATTGCTCGATGACACACTAGGCCGTATCCCTCTGGTTTCTGAGAAACAAATATTTTAGTTTTGCCAAAAGCGCAATAAAAGTCATGAAACACAGTGTGGTTGTCGCATAATTCAATATTTATAAGTTTCTGGCCAGCCCGATTTTTAGACTTTCTTAACGCAGTTCGAACTTCGGGTGCCTTTCCAAGTGCAAAGCCTGCCAAGCCTTTTCCATTTCCAGTTACTGTTAAAACAGAATACCTTCGTTTTCTTCCCAAGTTTCCTTTCATAATAAATACAATTTTATTTTCTAAGACTCTGGTGTCAAATCCTTCAAATGTCTCATCGCCAACGGCGTCAGGTGGGCCAATACTACGACCAGGCATTTTGGAACCTGACCAACCACGATCTATTGGATTGAGCTTCATAATTCTAAATGTACCCATTGAATCACGTAGTCTTATTAAATTTTTTTCACGTTCGTTATCTTCAGGCAAATTCTCTTGTTGAACTAGTTCTTTTCCCCTTATTATTGGAGCATTTAAGCCAGGCCAAAGGATGTTCCGTGTTCCAACACCTATTGTCTGTCCTCTGTTTAAATCTTTAGCGACCTTTTTTCCAGAACCTTTCCCTCTTCCTCTTTTCTTTCCTGCATTACTCACAGACGTTACACCTCTCCATAAGTCTTCAGCCGGTACTGAAATATGAAAACATAATAAATTCAGTTAAGACATTAATCATATATAAACTTCAATACATATTTCATTTTTTTTACAACATGCCAGTATTAAACTGGGGTTTGTGGGGAGTAGTAATTTTGCTGATATTTATGAAAAATCTTACATTTGTTAAAAAAGCTGGTGCACCGGCTAATATAGACTGATGTATAATTTGGGCATGGTTCTTGAAGAAAGTTTCGGACGCACTTTGCGCCATTTTGATTGATAGACCGATTTAAAAGGTTGCAAAACAAAACTCTTACAGCCATTCCATGAAATTATGTAAACTGTTTTGTAAATACTAAGGATGGGTAACCCAACGCGGCATTGCGTTATGAAGAGGGTTCAGATCATCAAATTATTCATACAACTATTTGTAAACACTTTGGCAGCTCCAAACACACAGTCAAATTTTTTGTTTTGTTCCGCTCTCTAAAGCATTGTAATGGCGGACAAATTATTACTTTTATGAAAAAAGATAAGAAGATGAAAAGGAAGGGTTAAGTTTACTTACCTCCCATTCGCCAATTTTTACTTTACCAAACTTTTTTTGAAGAATAAATGGGAACAGGTTTACTTTAGCTGACATTTTCCAATTTTTATTTTAGGGGTAAAACGGGGTTAAAAAGAAATAAAAAATTATAAAAAAAAACGTGTCGGTCGGATCTAATTTCGGAGATATAGCCATAATTTGGGAACCCCTTCATGGATATCGAAAATTTTGGTGCCATAAGAAAGATAATTTAACGGGCTTTTAATAATGAAATTAAAATTTAACCTATAATTTTGGAGAAATGATGATTTTTTTGAAATTTTGACCAATTTTTTTTAAAAAAAAATTTTTTAAGCATATTAATTAATTAGGTTGTTCTGAATTTTTTATTATTCACCCCCGGAAAACAAAAAATTTTATTCAAAGAATTCTTATGAAAAGTATGTATTTATGGACAAAAGCAATAAAAATCCAACCAGTAAAGTTTTGAAATTTATCCTATGATTCTAGAGATATGACGACTTTTTTGAAATTTTGACCAATTTTTTTTTTAAAAACTTTTTTCCCAAAAGATGTGTTAGTGTCCCATAATTTTTTTAGCATATTAAGAGAGCCTACCCCATTTTTATTTCAATCATTTATATCTTAGAGCATATCAAAAACCAGCACACTAGCCAAAGTTATTTTATTTAACAATAGGGGTAAGTGGACGGCCTGCAGCCGCAGCTCGGGATTTAAAACTTCCAAAAATCCAACACCAGCTTCGTGGCAGCCTTCGGCTGCGGATAAGTCTGTAATATACTCAACACCTAGTTTGCTACCCACAGTAAGCTTATATAAGAATAGGGGTCAGTGGGCGGCCACGATTTTTCATAAAAAATTTTAAATCTTATGATTATTTTGTTCCTTGAATTAGTAATTATTTTAAATTGAAGGTTGTAATAAAAGAAAAGAGCGCCACAGGCGAAACATTTTTAAATTTCACAATGATAATCGCTTTATAATAATAGTTGTTGTTTATGTTGCTGTTGTTGTTGTTATTGTTGGATTTTTATTACTTTTGTCCACATACATACTTTTCATTAGAATTCATTGAATGATATTTTTCGTATTCCAGTAAAAAAAGGAGTAAATAATAAAAAAATTAGAATGAACTATATACCATTTTAAAGGAAACAAACTAAGCTCCCTTAATATGCTAAAAAAACTCAGGTCATTAAGACATTTTTAGGGGGAAAAAAAGTTTTTTTAAAAAAAAGTTGTTCAAAATATCAGAAAAGTTGTCATATCTCCAAAATTATTATTTAAATTTCAAAACTTTACTCACCATTATTGAAGGCCATTAAATTATCTTTCTTATAACACCCAATATATATATGCATACAGGGGTTTTCAACTTATGATCAGTTTTACAAAAGCTATATCTGGCACTTGCGATGGCTATATCTCCAAAACTAGATCCGAACGACACTTTTTTATTACATATTTCTTGTTTATTTCATACCCCCTTGTACTCCTAAAAATATAAATAAAATTGGAGAATGTCAGCTAAAGTGCAATCAAGAGGTGTCACTCGGAACTGGTTTTGGAGATATATGTAGTTATCGGAAGATGCGGGTATAGCTTTTGCAAAAATTATTATTAGTTGGGAATCCCTGAATAAATATCACAAGTATTAAGATTTAGATGGTTTTTCTGTAATTTTGACCTTTTTTCTAAAGAAAACGATATTTTAACATTTTATAAAGGCTCAGTTTATTTCCTTTAAAATGGTATACTGCTTGCTCCAACTTTTTGGATAGTAACACATTTGTTACCGGAAAACAAAAAAAAATTATTCATTCCTTTGAAAAATATGCATTTATGTATGTACAAAAATAACAAAACAACAACAACAGCAAAAATCTCGCTCTTTTCTTTCAATACAACCTTTCATTCCGAAAAATTATCAATTTACATAAGATCATAAATTTAAAACTTAAAAATGTATTGTCTGCTTCCACTTGCCCTAACTGCTAGGTGGAATTACTGTGGCTAGCAAAGCCGGTGTTGGATATACCATAGGATTTAAGAAATTTTCAAGCTCATAAATAGTATGAAGGCGGTGTTTCCACGCCCAATATATACTGCACAGTACAGTATACTAAACTTTCAAGAAAATTGGAAGGAGGTGTAAATAATTACTATATATTTTAATACCAAAATTCACGATAGTGATTTTAATTTTTTTCGATCAAAATAGGTAAAATGAAAAACAATCTATACAAATGGTACAAAGTTTATAGCCAGACAATAAAGCTTTCTTAACATATGTATTTAAAAGATATAGGTTACTAAGACATTTTTTGGAAATTTTAGAAAATCGTCAAAATTACAAATTGAATATGAAAGATTTGCTAACCATTATTGTAGGCAATTAAATTATCTTCTTTATGACACCCATATTAGTTATATCCATTCAGGGACTCTCAATTTATAATGATTTTTACAAAAGCTATTTTCGCAAATTCCAATTGCTATATTTCTGAAACTGGATCAGACATACTCTTTTCTTTTTCATTTCTTTTATTTGCTTTTAGCCCCGTACTCCCCTTAAAAAAAGAATTGGGCAATGGGAGCTTAAGTAAACCAATTTCAAAAAGGAAATTAATTTTCTAAGCTACAAACTATTTTTGCACAACACATAGTAATATAGAGTAGTAATGGCATTAGGGTTTTGTGAAAATGTTTTGAATTGAGACATGAAATAAATTTTTTAGAGGTCGAATAGTACGTTTTTTGTCTTGAACACTCAATTTTACCAAAATTTAAAAAATTTTAATTGAAATGACTAAAATAAAAATGAGTTCCTCACTTTTGGCATCTCAAAACCCTAGCAAAATGAGATATATTTCACAGTAGATTACAAAATGTCCACCTACACACTGCAATTTACTATATAGATTTTCATTTACTAAAAAATACCAAATTATTATAAACTGTCCAAATGTACCGAAAATTCACTGAAAATGTGCTGAATCGATGATGAAGATTTGTTACAGTTAACTGACGCTGTTCTAATATCAAATTTGGGCTTGGATATTGTTGTGGTCACAAAAGTATGCATATGATTTTATTTTGTTCAAGTTAAATTTTTTTGACTTGATGATGAAACTTTCATCTTAAACGCATGTCTCAAGTGTCTTGCCTGTTTGCTTTTTGTTGCAAAGTAAAATCATTCCTGAAAATGTTTTCGTTATTGCTGTATAAGCCCTTGATCAACATTCCCTACTTTGATGTATGTTTAATTTATAAAAAAGTATTTAAAGCGTAATATACAACTCAATGTAACATTGTACACATTTAAAAGTTCAATAAGCAAATTGATTTATTCAATAAAAAATAGATTAATTATTATTTTTGGCTAAGTTGGCTTAGGGGACAATCCTTCTGTTTTCTTTAAGCAAAATTTTTCTAACGTTGTTTTTTATCTTAATAAATAACTTGTAATCCAAAAATGTTGCTCGGATCTGGTTTCAGAGATATAACCATCGGAAATTAAGGATAAAAGCTATATAAGTTGGTAACCCCTGAACAGATTTCTAAAATATGGATATTATATGAAAGGTAATTTAATTTTTCCGGAAAACATATAAACTATATATGGGAAACAACGACTAAAACAACAAATACAACTAGAAGAACACTGTGTTCTTCTTTTTGTTTTCTGGTAAAAAATGAGTTAATATAAAAAAATTGGTACATGTGATACATTATTTTAAGTTAACATAATCAGGCTATTGTGAGATTTTGAAAAGAATGTACGTTAATCATACATTTTCTGGAAAAATACCGGTTTTATAAAAAAATGGTCACAATTTAAAAAAAATTGTCATATCTTGAAGACCATACGAATTTGAATTATTTTTACGTCGATCTTGTACCGTATCAAATTATCATTTATGTGATACACATATTTAAGAAACCTGTTTAATTTTTCCTAGCTTATACCGTGCTTTATACAGCTGTATCCGCAACTTCCGATGGCTATATCTCCGAAACCAGATCCCAATGAAATTATTTTTGCAGACTTTTTGTTTATTTCACCTAAAAAATCCGAAAGATCTGAGAGTTGTCCCTAAAGTAAACCCGTGCCATTTTTTTAGCACCCATTAAAACTTCAACGGTTGGCTTTTTCGTCACCATAAACCAGAAGTTAAAGTTTTTTTAGGTTTCGTTTTGAAAGGAGCCTTTATCATTGGATTTTCTTTCCCTGTCTCATTCCGTATGATTTCCCGTAAAAGTGGTGCCAAATAAATTTTGATTGGTAAAATTTGTTTTTACGCTTTTTCTTATTCTCTAAATATTTAAGTTTCGTATCTATTAGCACCAAGGCATAGTCTGTCTTGTAACTGGTGCCATAAATAGTAATAGATTTTGGTAAATAATGCCCAGTCAAGTCCTTTCAACCGTGACTTTTACTTTAGAATTTTTTGTGCTCTACTTTAGCAATTTCTCTCGCCAAGAACGAATTGCACAAATTCGTCATCTTCCGATTGGGCTGGATTCATAAGGCTCATTAGCATATACTATGCTCATTAGCATGCGCATATGATTTTAAATTATAATACGCTTTTCTAAGTACAAATAATCTATGTCGATTTCAAAATTCGATAAATTTATTTTACTTTTACATTCAAGCTGAAATTTCAAAATTTTAAGCTGTCAAAACTTCAACATTTGGGACAGCAAAATTGTAAATTTTAGTCACCAGAGTAAAAATTTTACTTACCAGGCAAAAAATGGTTTTCACCCGAAACGCCTTATGCGTTAAAAAGAACTCGAACGGTTGACGTAAATACCACCAGCGTAAAAACCGTCGTAAAATCAGTTCGAGTAAACAGAATTGCAACGTACGACTGCAAATTCAGCTATCATTTTGTGTTAACAAGAAAGTCATTTTTATGTAGAAAAATATTTGATTGTGAGAGTGAAACCATTTCTATTGTTTGGAAAAATACTTCTTCTTTTAGTAATTCGTTGTTATTTAATTCATTTATGTTCTTTTTTATTAGAATCACTTTTCATAAAATGAAAATATACACAGCGGCTCATCGCTGGCGGTATTTATGTCAACTGCCCGAAGTCTGTTTAACGCATTACCTGTCAAAACTATCTTAGATAAGGCACCGATGGTTGCAAATTACATAATCATACTAAAATCGTGCGTTGGCAAAAGTTTTGTCCTCTTTTGATTCGCTTATTCTTGACAGCGATGGTGGCGACGAGTATATAATTTGACTTTGACGATGTAACAATATCAAATTTACAAGAATAATCAAATATATTTGATCAAAGTTATAGTCCTTCCGTTAGGTTTTTGAGATATCCTAACCTCCCTACAAGATATGACTGACCGAAACTCCAACACATTGATTATGATTTTCATTTTTACTAACACACAAATAACAACTTAAGCTATTAAATCAAAAACTGAGAAAACGAGACTAAGTATTTTAAATTTTTTTTGATTTTTCTCTTTTTGGGAAATTTTAAAACAAATTTTGGAAAACCAAAAACAGTTGAGCGAAAAAATTTCTCAAATTGAGCTTAATGTAATTTCTTACTCTTATCAACATTTTCTGCTCAAAATATATTCTCGCTTGACTTCCAACAGATGGTTGAAAAAAGTAAAATGATGGCACAATGCAAAAAATTGCGGAAGTGCAAAGTCGCCCTCAAAAAATTTGAACACTCAGTTTGTCGAATGACGGGAGAGCTTAAAGTTTAAATCAGGATAAATTTGCAAGTATACTCCCCTTTGAGAAGTTAGATTCCGCATTAAATGTAGAGGAGGAACTGACGACCTGAATTTTGCCAAGCGATGGTAATTATGTATTTAATAATTTTTTATTTTCTAAAGACAACGAACTTGCATACCTTGAAAAGTGTTAATGGCGATGTTGGGAGCATTTTCAAAATGATTTTCACCAACCAGGCCTTAGAGAAGTTCTATTGAAATGGGCGATGGGAGAAACTCGCACTCAACAAAAAATAATTTATAAAAGCTAACTGTTCAGTACATTGTGTGCCAGCACCAAACAAATTATACAAAAGAAAAAAAAAATTGTTTAGGTGTTATTTTCGGCCTGGTCGAAACTCACATACCCTACACTGTATTGAAAGTTATTTTTAAATCATAATACTTATAAGGTTAGTTTTTTGTACATTGTTAATTTTTTCAATTATTAGTCTAAGAAATAAATTACATATAAACATTTACTGATGTAATACTTTTATGTTATTACTAACATAACTGCTCAGTTTTTTATTTTTTTTATTAAATAAATTTCGAAATAATTATTGAAATATGTACATATTTGAGTATTACAAGTTAAGTGCGCTTGCTGATCTTTCTATTTGTTAGTTTACAAAAATATTTGTGAACACATATTCTCTAATTTTTAAATGGACTTCGCTCGGGTGGCTCCCGAAAAACAATTGGTGTGTTTTTAAATGTTCATAGACAAAATTATTTGATAACCGCTTAAGTTTTTTGAAAATTTAGTTTATCAATTCTGTGACATGCGCAGTATATTTGGTAGTACTTTACATCAAAAATTGTTGTTTATGATCAACTGTAAAGTTGTGTATTTGATTAACATACAGAGTAAAAATTTTTTTTAATCATATGTTATAATTATATATGTATTCAGTTAGATAGTACAATTTTCATCAAATTTCAAAATTAAAAATTTATCGCAAGGTTGAACTACTTAAATAAAAATATATTTCTGTTTGGCTGATGATATTTTATTCATTATGTAATAAACAAAAAATTAGATTGAAAAATCAAGTTTCGAGAATAGCTACTTATGTGAAAATAAGAAATTATCAAATTACCCAAAATTTATAACTGAACTGTTCCGTCCATTTCAGAAGTAAAGCTTAAATTTATAAGAAAAAATACATCGTTCCATACATGCATATATACATATAAAACTATTCCGTCGTAGTAGAGTATTGGTACATTTTAGAAGCATAACTAAAATTTTACAAAAAAAATATAAACTAGTAAAGGTGTTATCTTCGGCCAGGCCGAAACTCACATACCCTACACTGCATTGAAAGTACTTTTTAAATAAATGTTGAAAAAATGTTGAAGAGGTTGAATAAGTCGAAAATAATGTAAAAAGGTTCAAAAATGTTGAAAAGTGTTGGAAAGAACTGAAAATGTTGAAAAAAAATATGAAAACCATTAAAGAAAGTTGAAAATAATGAAAATGTCGAATGAAATTGAAGGAGAAAGGTAAAACATTGAAAATGTCAAAAGAATATGGGAAATGTTGAAAAAAATAGAATAGAAATGAAAAAACACAAAATATGCTCCGCCCACTTTTGGTTCAATAAACAAAACAATTTTTAGCACAATAGCTTGTATAATTTGCGATATGTGCCGTTATTATTCCTAAAATTTAGGGCGGTGACACACCCACTGATGCAATCCAGTCCGATTTTGATCCAGAAATAGCTTTTTATAAACAAACCTCTTACACCAAATTTCTGTATCATTGCTCATATATTTCGATAGATATGCCACTTAAAGTATTTTAATTGTATGGGAGGTGCCACGCTCACTGTTGCAATATTTTCAAGTTTCATTTAATACCGAAGCTAATAGTAACCGACACCTCTACACAAAATTTTATGAAGATTACTCTCATAGCACACTATCTATTGCATTAAACGTTTTTCGCTTATATGGGAAGTGCCACGCCCATCAGCACAGTTGTGCCAACATTTTGCAAGAAGACACCTTTTAGCAATTATATTCGCCTTATTAAATTTCATAACGATTGCGTTGTTAGTTTTCTTTTTATAACGTTTATAAATATTGTAGGCGGTGCCACGACCTTAAAATAAATTTTTCAGTATATTGACGTAGCTTGTATTGTTGCCTACTTTCAGTTGTATCATCCATAAAATGTTAATGAAAATCGTATGTGCCATTTTGGAGCTATACGAAATCCAAATTTTTAATTGTTAAAAAGTGCCACGCCCACTTTTACAATTCCGCCCACTTTATGCGCAATTCAAGATTCATAATATCTGTATTCGTGTACCAAATTTCATCACAATATCTCGTACGGTTTACGAGCTATGGCGTTACAAAAGTTAAAATTTAGGGCTGTGCCACGCCCTTTTAAGAGCCTTTGCAAACTTATAACCTAGCCTAATCTTAATTTTGTTCTCATCTTCACCAAATCACCAATTTTCATCAAAATCGCAGCATTTTTTTTTCGAAATGGACTTGGGTATATTTACATAGAGTATGGGCGGAAGGCGTGGCCATGAACCAATTTCGCCCATTTTTATATGTTAGCAGCTTGCAAGAAGGTGTGACCTTTGTGCCAAATTTCATTGAATTAGCCTAATTAGTTTTCCCGCAAATTTGATTTCAACAGACAGACACACAGACAGACAGACAGACAGACGGACACAGCTATATCGACTCAGGTGGTGACGCTGATCAAGAATATATATACTTTTCCATACCTGCCACGCCCCCTTCTATGCGTTACAAACGGAATGACAAAGTGAATATACCCTCTGTGTAGGGTATAAAAACAGAAGTAATTTCATATTATACTTATAACTGTTTCGTCGTGGTAGCTGTACATAGTTTCATATACGACTGTGGAGGCTTCGTTTGTCCGTATGTTTGAGACCGCCCAGTCAATAAGTGTCGTTGGTATATTCTTATCTAAAAGATCTGAAAACCATGTTTCACTAATCTATTTTCGAGCAAAGTGTCTGTCGTTCTTCGGCAAATGTTAAAGTCTCCTACTACTAAAATATTTTTTGAGCAACATTCGTCGTTTAACTCTTTTAACTCTGCAATGGCTTCGAAAAGAAACATCCTAAAGAGAGTTTCAGTATAATTTTGATTCCTGTAAAGGGCAATATCGTAATATTTCTTAAATTTAAAAGATAAAAGTTCAAACGTACGGTCGGCTATTCTATATTTTTTTTTCAAAAACTGATTGAAATTGGGACGCGAGAACATTTTCCCATATATAATAATACCTCTGTGTTTGCGCTTATTATGATGGCTGTCCAACCTATGCAAAACTGTGTATGAAGAAATGTTATAAGTTTCACCGGGTAGGGTCAATGTTTCTACAAAACAAAGCAAGTCTGATGTAAGTAAAAGGGTATCTATGATTATGTCGCAATAATTAGCATGCAGACTTTGAATGTTTTGTGAAAAAATTTGTATGGATGAATTCCGATTTAACATGAAATCAAATATGGCTTTAAAAGCTTTTCAGATCGAAGAATATTCATTTCAATTTGAACAACATCGGACTCAGCAAAAGCGTTGGCCTTGCATTTGCTCCGACTCTAAGGTCTGGAAAAATTATCCATAAAGTTAATGGTGTTTTCCGATGTCTACAAACATCAGTGGACATTAGTTGACCAGTTGCACCATTGACTAAGCCTTCGCCTGTATCCACATTCACAGTCATCATGTATTTGGCTGTTGTTTTCAACAGTAGTTCGTAGCACAGTCCTTGAGTTTCGGAAGTCTTTAAATTTTTCACGGAATTCAAAATATTTTGTCTTTTTACTTCGGAAAGTGAAGAGCATTTTAACTTATCAATTGCATCTGGTTCGCTGGATATTTGACTAAATTTGTAATTGTTAAATGCATTCGCTTTGTCATTGGACCAAAATAGATGCATTGCTTGCCAGGGTATATAATTTCTTCTCTTTAAAATTCGACTTTTAAGCAAAGAAATGTCCTTTTTGGTCATCTTTCCCATTGGCATATTGCTTAATGCAATTGAAAATGTTCTGTCTTTTCGTTGGTGCATAATTTCAGTCAATTCAATATATTGTAATTGATCCCATAAAATAGAACTTGCAAGAACACTGTACATACCATTTCAATTCAGATGAAATATTTACCTATCACCAACAAGAGGTAACTGATGAAAATCACCAAACCTACAAGCGATTTCCCACCAAAATGTTGAGTACTCTTAAAGATTTGCTACAATCGAGCATTCAAATATCCAAACATTTTAGTACCAACCATTGAAACTACGTCAATAATTATAAGTTGTAAGTCCATTAGTTTAACCAAAATACTATTGACGGTATCGTTGCATAAAAGCCTAATCTCACTGCAAGGTTGATTTATTGGTAGAGAAATCATTGCATGCAGCGTAGATCCGCCAATTCCAAAAGCAGCTTTTCCAATAGGTGCGCATAGTAAGACTTTTACTGTCGTCGGGTTTTCTCCTGGCATACTACATATTTAGTCGATATGTTTCGCATTAGTAAATTGTTGATATCAACCTACTTTTACCGACTCCAGCGTATCCCCCAACAAAATTGTAGAAAGAAGAATTATTGTCAACGTTGTGGAGCAAATGTTGCAGCAATATACGTTGATTACTGTTCAGAGACTGAGTAAACAATGAAATGTGGTTTAAGTCAATAAGAGGTGGAAATTTAATGAGCTGTAAAGACACTCGGTCAACTTCGGGAACTTCTTCACATTAAATTGTGAACAACTTTCTCGGATGGCCAAGGCTCTAAGCTCATCGTCAAGTAATTTATCAGTGAAGTTATTATCTTCTTCTTTAACCTGGTTATTATATTCTTCGTGCAATCGCTTTAATATATCTTCCAGTTGTCTATTTTCAAATTGATCATATTTTTTCCGATTTAATTCTTTATGAGCTTTGCACGTTGCTTCATTATCAAATTCTATAAGATTTTCCTGCTCATTACGCCAAGGAAAGTACAACATTATAATTTCTCTGAAATAGTTTCTCTAACAGTGTCTTAATTAAATCTGCTGAAGCGAATTGTACTCGTCTTAGTTCGTTTTCGTGTATGTCCGGTATCGTCATTTAGGCGGAATGTCCTGCCAACCAGCACATCTTCCTCAAACTGAAAGTTTTCAGCCATCTCGTATTCTTGATCTGCTCGAGAACATCCATGAAATGATTAAGAATAACCATTAAGAGCTGCAAAGTCAGTTAAGCATAGAGTTTCTAAGCCATCTGGTCGTTGTATATAGTGAACAAGAAGATTTGAAACCAACATATCTTCTGAATCGTCTGCTAATGTCTCCAAATTTTTTTTCAACTTCACCATTCTTACTCTTTCATCGGGATGGGATGCATTGAAAAATATTTCTGCATTACTACATTTAGACATATGCAATCCAAGATCATTATAGGATGCTTCCTGTGCCGATATTTCTGTTTCCGAAATAAATTTGTTGCCATTGTGCTGCAGTTTCTGCTTAACGGTATTATTTCCAGCACTAATTTTGTTCATTGCTTCTGGTAGTAGTCTGGATACTCCTCGAATTGATTTATTTATATAGCTAACTATATATCTATATAATGTGCATCTAAGATAAATTAAATGTCTCTTATATATGCCCTTTGCATTTTCAAAATTGTCAGGTTATATGCGTTCAGCATGCGGTCTTTAATGTTTCTTTTATGAAAAATGAGTGGCTTTTTAAGAGAAGATCTCAATGATAATTTATATTAGCACTATCCTTTCATGCGATAAATAATTTTCAAATATACTCAAGTGTTCAATTTCTTCTTGACTTAAGATTGCTTTGGATAAATTTTGAATTTTATCAAAATTTTCTTTGTGAACATTTATTTCCTCTTCATCTAAAAAAGGCTGCAGATGTGGCATACGAAATCTGCATATTTGTTGCCCTCTCAGTTCTCGCAAACATGAATGACCATGTCTGTGCTCCTGATAAGAGATAAAATTTTCTACATCTGGCGAAGAACTTTCAGATGCTATAAGTCTGTTGATAAAACTTATTATGGGTGGAAAATATTCTGGATCTGTTTAGTTAACTTTTGGAGCATTGTCCTCAAAAATTTTTGATTTTTTTCGGTGCTATTAGAATGCTCTGCATAAAATGGTTCCCAAATAATTGAGCAATGCTCTAAAATGCTACGAATGAAATGTATGGAGCTCTTATTATCATCAGGTCTACGAAATTAAAAGAATTCCTTTATATAAGTTCAAGCATGGGATAAGATTTTGAAACAACATAATCATAATGAAGTTTGAAATTAAAAAATCCGTCAAAAATTACTCCCAGGACCTTCTTTTCTTGTTTCCGGACTAATTATACAGTGGCTCACAGCTTATTTGATGCAGTTCGTAAACAAAAACAAAGATACTCCTGTCTGCAAATAACTATAGGAAATTTTGAAAATCTTTAAATGCAGTTTTACTAGTCACATTTTTAAAAACATAATGCGTAATAAAAATTAAAAATGCAAAATTTCATGTTACGCGGGAAGGGGGAAAACCCAACGCACAGTCCAGATGCAGATCACAGCTTATTTGATGCAGTAACTTCAACGTGAAGTGGCGCCAATATGGCGTGAAGTAAATCGGTACTTTTTTTTGTTTTCTTTTTGCGAATATTTTCTAATTGCTCACGCAAAATATTAGTTTGATCAAGCAAGTCAAGTTAACAACAAGTGTCTTTTTTTTCAAAATGGGTCGACGAACGACAATTAAGCAGCGTGAGTTGGTCATTACACATTTTAAAAATGACCATTCCCAGCGTACAATTGCTGAAATGGTTAACTTAAGTCATTCCACAGTTCAGCATATCATTGAGCGTTTTTTGCATGAAAACAGACTGCAAGATAAGGGCAGAACAGCACCAAATAAAACCTTTAATGAGTCTGATGAGCGATTTATAGTGAGGAAAATTCAAAAAAATCCGAAGCTATCTACCCCAAAATTAGCGGACGAAATGCGTAAAGAGATTGAGAAAAAATGCAGCGCTGAAACCATCCGACGTGTGCTTAGGAAACATGACTATAATGGTCGATTAGCTCGCAAGAAGCCATTCATTAGCATGAAAAATCGACAAAGCCGGCTGAAATTCGCTACTGAGCATATATCTAAAAATTTAGACTTATGGAGAACAGTCATTTTTTCTGACGAATCTAAATTTAATATATTTGGCTCAGATGGAAGGACTTACGTATGGTGAAAACCAAATACGGAACTAAATAAAGAAAATTTGCGCGCGACTGTAAAACAGCCGGCACTGGAAATTTAGTCTTTATTGAAGGAAACATGGACAAAAATGTGTATTTTGATATCCTTAAAGAAAATTTAATCCAAAGTGCTGTAAGATTCGGGATACGAGACAAGTTTCGGTTCTATCAGGACAATGACCCGAAACACAAGGCAGGGATTGTGCAGACCAGGCTAATTTGGAAATGTCCACACGTGATGGCACCACCGACACAGTCACCTGACTTGAACGTCATTGAAAATTTATGGTCTTTGTTGGAAAACAACATTCCAAACCACACCATATCTAACAAAAACGATTTAAAAAAGGCATTGCAGGAAGAATGGAGTCAAATCACCCTAGAAACCACCCAAAAGTTAGTGCAATCTATGCGAAACAGACTGAAGGCTGTTCTTAACCAAAAGGGCTACCACACCAAATACTAATTTTTTAGAAATAAGTAAAAAAAATACTAATTTTAAGTTTTGACTGAACTGTATCAAATAAGCTGTGACCTGAATTTTACCTGTGCTTTTAAGTTTTTTTAATTTAGTTGTTAAACATTAAACTTATAAAATTAATAAAATACTTACTTTGAATAAACTGTTCAAATGATTAAAATTGCGTTTACAATTTTTCAATAACCTTTCCAGTTTCAAAGATATACATAGTGATTCGCACTTTAAAAAAGGTACTGCATCAAATAAGCTGTGAGCCACTTAGTAAATGAAATTACATAAAATTTATTTAAATTTAGTTTAAGGTTATTAGTTGAACATCACTAATTAAATTTACATACATCATTCTGTGGTAATTGAGCATTCAGGTTATCGGAGGCTTATAAATAGTTTAACATCATCCGCAAATAACAAGCACTTTGAGTATTTAAAAATTTTTGGTAGGTCATTTAAAAAAATTCGAAACAATAGCTGACCACAATTTGTTCCTTGCGGAATGCCAGACCTCGCGTCAATTGCAATTTCGGAAATAGTAGAGTCAATTTTGACGAATAGTTTTCGATTAAGTAACTTGTTGCGTGTAGAATGCGAATGCTCAAAATCTCAATCCAGCGCTGGTGTTGATTTCTCGATAATAAATGTTTTTTTTTTTTTAAATAATTGAGCTCAATCCTCTTGACATTTTATTTGTGTTTTCCTGCAAATAAATGAGTCAATATTGGAATTTGCATTAGAAATACCTGACATAATATTTGCACAATGGACTAGTAGTCATCCCATCAGTTGTTGGCAAGCATGTGCCCAAAAATTCGAGGAAGATAGGTTGTTCTATAACTATTGAAGAAATAGCACCGTTTTTTTTGAAGACCAGTTTTACCCTGTCCTGCAACGAAAATGTGGTTGAGTGCATTCAATATTGGGTGTTTTCATGGAACAACTGTCGATTTAGGTTCGTTGGTTTCATCTTTATCTTCGTCTTGAAAAAACTTGTCCACCGACTACGTCACAATTTTACGATCTAAAAGGGGAAAAAAGGAAAAGGGAGAGAGGGCCTGGTTCAAGCGTGTGGTGGATCTAGTGGGAAGGTTTTGTTGTGTTAGAGATGTTTTCTGTGGGCTATTCGATTCTGGGTGCCTCAGAGGCGAATTTCATTTTCTGCTCCAATTTTTGTTGACATGGATGCTGAGGGTGGTTTCACCCAGGCAACTGGATTCACTTCCCATTTTGGTTCGTTTATTTGGTAGGATCTTGATGGATGTTTCCGAAACACGTGTTTTGAACATCGTCAGGCGTTGCATGGAGCTTGTTTGTAGTTGCAGTGATCGTGAAAGCGTGATATTGACGTCGTTTTTAATTGTTCATTGATACAAAGAATTATATATTTAAAGAACAACACTCCGCGATTTGTCGGTAATTGGATAGAACTGTAGTTGATTGCAAAGTAAAACCAACGGTCTTAGAATCAGGGGAAATACGATTTTGGCTTATGTTGCGCATTGGGAGTTTTACGAAGCTAAAATTCAATCAATCGGCTCTGCCATTTTTATTTTGTTTATTGTCAGATTTTCTATTTCGTTTATTTAAATTCATAGGGAAATTTATGAATTTAAGCAAATGAAAATAAAATCTATATGAATTGAAAATGAAAAAAAGGAACAAGTCTTTCGGCAATTAGTCAATAAATTCAATGTTAGCTGTAATTAGAAAAAAGAGGAAAACCCTGATGAGAATCATTCAATAATTGAATTCCTTCCGCTGTTCTTGTACTTTACTAATAATAAATTCTTTCTTTTAGCTGCATTTGAGAAAATTCATTTTTATTGCTACCAAGCAACCAGCAAATCCAGAAGCAAGATTTTTATTTTGACTTCCCCAAAACAGCAAATTCGCAACCGATCCCGCGTCATTTGCGTTGTTGTTGTTGCTTTTTTTCTGTAAAAAAATTCAGTTGAAAAAATCCTAGCCAAATGCGTGTATTTGTTGTTGTTTTTTTTAGTTCACAACTGATCCCGTTATTTGTATTGTTGTTGCTTTTTTTCCACCGAAAAATTCAGATGAAACATGGCAAATATTTTATTCCTTTTGTTTGCTTGTATGTGTTTCACATAAATTGCTATGTGTCGCATGCAGAATTATTTCTAAGGGGTCTTTTAATCTAACGAAATTGTGAACTTTTATTTTGATATTTTCTTGTTTTACTTGAAACAAATCATAAGTTAAAACAAGTTAATAACTAAATATATTAAATATGAATAGTTTATTGCTAGAATTGATTCGGCATTTAAAAAAACACAAAAATCCAATTTTGAAAGACAAATAAATGGAATTTTCTTTAAAATTAAGAAGAAACTAAATCAAAATGTCAAAATAGACTATCACTATCGCCGTGTTATTTTAATTTGGGCATAAGTCCGTGCAAATTCATAAATATTTATGTTGGGGGCTTAAGAACCATTGATCCCTTGCTCGAGAGCACATGTTTTTCAGTTTGAACTGAAAAACATGTGCTCTCGAG